>APFE030106333.1:251170-286268 GCA_000404065.3 Pinus taeda | reverse complement strand
AATTAACTTGTACCTTAAAGGGTGTGGCATTTCCAGAGTAGCTACTAGAAGCTGATGCGTCGCTTCTGGGTAGCCGCTAAAGGATCTGGGCAAAGTTGTCCATCATTGCGCTTCGTTGTCGCTTGAGGGCTTCTTCGAGCAAGATTTTGATAGGATCTCCTGCCCCCTCGTTGTTCTTCCCATCCACCATGGGAGGCCGTCGGGATTTGCGAGGTTGGTCTTGCAAAGGTTCAACCAGTTCAAGCCCTAACTCGTTATATCCTGACCTCGTTGGGGACATGCAAAGAAAAACAGAGAAAAAGCAGACCGCTCTGATACCACTGATCCGGATTTAAACAGGAACGCAACAAAATACAAAGACAACCATATACCCAAAGATGCAGCGGAAACAATGCTTCATTTCATTAATGGAAAATACCGAAATATGCTTACAACCAGAAATGGAAATAAACAAGCTAGGGCGATGGTAGATTATCTCTGAGAAGCGATGTGGTGACTACATGCCTCTGAACTGTGTTACAATGAGGCTTAGAGGCCTTTTTATTGTTGAGAAACAATGAAAAAACCCGTCACATCCCAAAACCTAACCCTAGAAGATGAAACGCCAAATTGTGGGCCCCGTTTGGGTAAATTGGTACATCAATTTCTCGGGGTCGTAACTTTGGCATATGATCTCCGTTTCACATGTACGATAGCTCGTTAGAAAGATCTATCCGAGAACTACCACTTTGGGAAGTGCAACATCAATCCATGGACCCATGTTGCCTCCAAATTTCCCAAAAAACGTCGTTTAGGGCCTCAAAACAGCTCCGGAAGTTTAGGACCCGAAAAACTACTAAAAATAGTAAGTTGTGCTACAATTAAGGAAACTGAAAATGCTAAGAGAAATAATGATGGGGGTCTATATGGACTTGGCAGGTGGTCAGCAATATCTACCTGGATCACTTTTTGAACAATGATTGTCTTTCATTTGATGTCCCTGGGTCCTACAGTATTCCTTCCCATTCTTCCATGGGTAAGTCTCTGCACCTGAGGTTGTTTCTTAAATATCCCTCCCAGCTCCAAATTTGATCTTTGAATTCCTTTGGGTTTCCCTGCATATAGGAGTCTATGATTTTCTTCAGTTTCTCTCCATCAGGCATCCTACCCCTTTTCTTTCCTATGCTACTGGTACCTTCTTCTTTTTTAATCGTCCTCTTACTTCGCGTGGACGCCATTCTTATTTCCTCTTGATCTTTGCTCTCTTTTCCTCTAGCTTCTCATTCTGGTTAATAGTCTTGCCCTGTGATAACGCGAGACCTATCATAGCATAAACACAATTATCAGTCCTATCAATTAAGTTTGCATTTTTATCAAGGGATTTTCTGCCCCCCATCTCTTGATTCCACTCCTGTGGTTTCCCACCCTATGAGTTTCTTGCCTATGGTTTCCTTCCCTTTTAGGACTAGCTATGGCTGTTATAGTTCTTTTAGTTTTGGGGTACCCTTGTTTACTCAAATTTTTCCTATTCATAAACCAATCCTATTCCTGGTTCGAGTGCTTTTTCTTTCTCGAAAGTTTTCTCCTGGTGCGAATTGGGTTGCAGGCCCCTTTATTTATTATGGATCTTTTGATATGGTTAGCTAGATTATGGATAGCTATGGTTTCTCCCCTCACCATGAGGTGCATCTCCATCCCCCTAGGGTTTTGGATTTTCCCATCCCCTCTGTCGTTGTTCAAAGCAGCATGCATTCTTCCTTCCCCTGGACTATTATTTATCAGGCCTTCTTTTCTACCATGGGTATCCTAAGAAATTGGGTCCTGCAATCCATTTCTCTCACACTCCTCACCCTCTCTCTTGACTTTCTCTCCGACCTTGGCCCCCTGGATCTCTGCACTGTAATTTCCTTTCATGTCTTTAAAATTTCTATGATAATTGCAATTAACAACCTAGATTTGCATAACATTTTAATTTCTACTCTATGTTTCAGACATATTACTTCTTCATAGAGTGGGGTAATGAATGTCACATACCCTTTTACTATTCTACACTTCACTGCCACCTTTTTCTCCCACTTGTTGTCTGCTCTTTCATTCTCACCACCTTTCTCCTTGCTCGTCTGCATGAAAAATGCCTATTTTGCCTTTTCCTTGGGATTTATCCCTTTTTCATTGTCCCTTTGTGATTTTACTGCTAGCTATCCTCCCTTCCATCCTGCCTTGGCACGCCTCCCTTCCCGCCTACCTATCCGCCATCCTTCATTTATTTCTTTCCTCTCCTGGCTGCTCTTGCCATCGAGTCACTGACTCTACTCTACCACTTGGGATGTTGCCCTCCTATCCTATCCGCCATCCTTCATTTATTTCTTTCCTCTCCTGGCTGCTCTTGCCATCGGGTCACTGACTCTACTCTACCACTTGGCATTAATTCACTACCCATCCTTAGATTTGTTGTCCTGCCCTCTCGTCTTCCATTCCTTTCCATATCTGCCCCTGTGCTCTCTAGGGCTATCTATTGTAGATCTAACCCGGAAATAATATAGATATGATATGACAATATAAGATAATGCAAATAAACCCAAAAATAATATGAAATGATTCTTTATTTATCAAACCCTTAAGGTAGGGTAACACCATACATTCACTCCTTAAGGAAGGAGAACACTCCACAAGCCATAAGCTTGTACATACAATAATCCTTGACTATTCCTTGACTATCTCCCATGTGGAGTCTCTAGCCTCTATATAACCTCATACATACAATACCATGGATCATTACCATGGTTCCCTCATACCATCAACTAATACCATGGGCCCATTACATTATTACTAACTACTTGTGGTCCCTTACATGATATGGGTTAACCACCTTATTTATTACTATGGCCCATCCCATTATTACATTATTACCTTGGGTACCTCCCTTGGTACCCCATATTATCCCCCCTAGGTATATAACACTATCCTTCTTTTTCCCCCCTTCGTCATCCTACCAGTCTCTCGTGTTACGTTTGTCCTGTGCTATTTCGTTTCTGTCCTATTTTGTCCCTCTTACATCTGCCCTTGTCCTTCTCCACTCCCATCAAATTTGGGTGAATTCTTTCGATGCTCACCTTGGCGCGTGTCTTGTTCTATTATCTAGATCGATTGTCCCATTTCCTCTTTCTGATGAAGCTCTTCCGTGCTAACTTCCAATTGCTGCTCTCCTTTCCGACATCCCCACTTCGCAAGGTGGTCTACCAGGGCATTTCCTTTGTGCTTCACATGAGAAGGTATGGTGTATGCTACCTTCCTCAATTGATGGCTTATTTATGTTACTATCCATGTCGTCCGCCAACTTTTACTCAGTTTCTCCACTAGCACTCCTTGTTGTAGTTGTTTGATTGTTTCTATCACTAGCAACAAGTCACCTTCTATTTGTAGGCTTTGGTACCCTTCCCTGATCGCTATTTCTAACCGCCTGTTCAGTGTGTCGAATTTGGCCTCGATGTTGGAGGAAATTCCACAGTCCATCGCATAGACCCATTGGATCTTCCCTCCCTCATCTCTGAATATCCCTCCTATTTCGGCCTCCCCTGGGTTGCTTTTTGCCGCGCCATCGAAATTTAGCTTAGTAAATCCTTGTGGCGGGTTCCTATAGCAGTCTTCAGCTCTTGCATTTCCTACCTTATGTACTCTTCTTGTCTTGCATCTATTGTTTACTTTTATTTGCAATCGGTTCATAATGTGAGTCTCTGCTGAATATGTCTTCTTGTCTTCCTCGTTCCAATTTTCAAGGATTATTGTTTCTCGTATATTCTTCATGGTTTAACTCCATATTTCCTCTTTGGCTTTTTTGTCTTCCCTGAATATCACCCAGTTTCCTACCTTCCATAGGTTCCACATGAGGAATTTTATGGATAGATCCCAGGCTTGGTTCAAGATTATGTTGCAGTACGACTTGCTCCTCCATTTCTCTATTATTGTTGTTATGCTACCTGTTTTCTTGTCACTAATCTCGAAGATCTGATTGTGGTTTTGCCACAGGTTGTTACTAACGCTACAGGAGTTTGTCATGTGCCCCATGGTTTCCTCTTGGTCCTTGCATAGGGCACAACGCGGGGTTCCATGTATCCCCTTCCTTCTCAGTTGGTTCTAGGTTAAGCCACACCCGTGTAGCAATATCTAGGTAAATAGTGCCACTTTTGGCCAAGTTTTTAATTGCCAGATTCTATCCCATTTTTTGTTGCCTAGGTTGTTGGTTCATCTAGCCTTTATATGTTATCCTTCCGTTATCCTAAACATTCCTTTGATGCGTTTTCCCCACCTTATTATAGTTGGACCATCTTTGACTTCAATTTTCCTTGTCTCCATTTCCTTTTGGTAATTTACCCATTGTTCTGTTTCTAGTTCTTCTTGCTAGTCATTTTTCATTTTCCATTTTCTGTAGTAACCATCCTTTTCTAGCAGCCAATAGTTTTTTACTACATCTTCCTCCATTTGGGTGGTGAACTGTTGAATGTCGTGGAGTTGAGGTTGATGATTGAGGGTTTGTCTCTGCTGCCACACCTCCTACTAGAAGTTTGCTTTGTTGCCCTCCCTAATTTCCCAAAACCTGTGTTCTCTTATCAAGTCCCTATTTAAACTTGCTAGGTTCCATATGGTTGATCCATTATTTTTTTATTGGCTTCTGAGTTTGCCTTCAGGTGACCTTGCCATCTCGTATTTCTTTTCCCATAACATTTTCCATAGATCTTCTTCTCCTTGAATCCACCTCCACCATAGTTTTGCTCCCATGACATGGTTTGATATGTAAGGATCCCTAAAACCTAAACCCCCTTTTGTTATAGATTTTCTCATCCATTTCCATGAGAGCAATGTCCACTTTTTAGTGTTGCTTGTTCTTTTCCATAATATTTTTTTTTGAAAATTGCCATCATTTTCTGACATATAGTTTTTGGGATCGCTTGACTGGCCATTTGATATATTGGCATAGCTTGGAGGACCAACTTCAAGAGGATGAGGTGACTCGGTGTATTTAGTGTTCTAAATGTCTAGTTATCCATTAATTTTTGAGTTTTCCCTATCAGGCCTCCCGTGTTCGCTGTTCTTTTATGCTTGTCACTCAGCTGTACTCCCAGATACTTGGCAGGGAACTTCCCAATTCTGAATCCCATTATTCTGGCTAGGAATTCTTGTGACAACATTGGGGTATTAAAGAAGAATATTTCTATTTTAACCTTGTTTATCTCTGTTCCTGATGCATTTGTAAACTCTTCAAGAATTTCTAGTAGTTTCTTCACTTCCTTAAGATTAGCTTGACTGTACATCATTACATCATCTCCAAATTGTTGATGTGTAATAGGTAATTCTTCTCCCCATAATCTAAGGCCTTTAAGTTCTCCACTGCTTACTCTTTATTTTATTAATCTACCCAAACCATCAACTGCTATTATGAACAGGAATGTTGACAGAGGGTCTCCCAGTCTGAGCCTGCAGGATGGCTTAAAGGTTTCTGTAGGTGTTCCATTCAACAGTATGGACATACTTGGAGTGGATATCATAGACATTATCTATTTTATCCATCTGTCATCGAACCCATACGCTCTCAGGATTCTCTAGAGGTATTCCCAACTGAGTTTGTCATAATATTTAGCTAGGTCAAGTTTGATCATCATTCCTTTGTGTCTCGAATTCTTTAGTGAGTGAATCGCCTCTTGTATGACTATGATTCCATCTGCTATCTGTCTCCCTTTCACAAACCATATTTGTGCTTTTTCCATCAATTCTGGGAGTATTGATTGTAATATTTTCACCATTATGGTGGCTAGAATTTTATATATTACATTGCATAACACTATTGGTCTAAAACCATGGGGTTCATCAACCTTTTCTACCTTCGGTATCAATGCTAGGAAAGTTGCATTCCATGCTGAGTACATTCTTTTATTACATCTTGATTCTTCCACGACTTTTACAATGTTTTGCTTCTCAAAACTCCATGTTGCTTGGAAGAACTCTACTGTAAACCCATCTGGACCCAGGGATTTGTTCTTCGCCATTGTCTCCACTGTCTCCTTTACCTCGTTTTTTGTGATTACCCTTAGGAGGGCCATGTTTTTCTCCCTATTCTCCTTTTTAGGAATGTATTGACTTATTTTTGCTATCCCCTCTTTTCCATTTCTTTGCATCTCTGTCAATATACCTTTGAAGTGTTGTATCAGTAGTCTTTCCATTTCCTCTTTCTAAGTTACCCTGTTACCTTGGGTTTCTCTTAGGGAAAAAATTCTATTCTGCTACCTGTGCTGCTGCATGGCTCTGTGGAAGAATTTTTTGTTCCTTTCCCCTCTTTTAGCCATTGAGCTCTTGATTTTTGTCTCCATAGAATTTCCTCCTGCTTTCTTCTTTCCTCCAGTCTAGTTAGAACCCCTCCTTCTTCCTACACTAGTTCCTTTGTTCTCCCTTCTTCTATTATTTTCTATTGTATCCTTTTCATGTCTGTTTGCATATTTTCTTGGTCCTTTTGAATGTTGCCAAATTCTTCTCTATTCCAGTTCTTGATTTTGTCTTGCAACTCCTTTAATCTTAATTGGAGTGTGTGCATATTGTTCTTTCCTTTTATTTCCTCCTCAATGCTCTTCCACCAATTCTCCATTTTTCTATGAGGGTTGGGTCTCACAGCCAAAAGGCTTCAAACCTGAATGGTCTGTTTTGGTTTTGATTATTCATGGAAATCTCTAGTTTTATGGGCCAGTGGTCTGATCCTTGGCATGGTAGGATAATTGCTTCATAAAATATGTCTTTCCCAAGAAAGTGTTATGTTGCTAGGAACCTGTCCAATCTGGAGGCTACCTGCCTGCTGCCTCCTCTTTTGTTATTCTAGGTGTATTTTTGATTAATGGTGTTTATATCAATCATTTTTAGAGCTGCTTGGGTTTCCCTAAATCTTTCCATGTCTACGCCCTCTCATTGCAGTCCTCCCTTATTTTCCTCTTTTGAAGTGATCATGTTAAAATCCCCCGCTATCACCCACAGTTTTTCTGTGTGCATGTTTCCCAACCATTGCAGATGTGTTGGGAAGGCCTCTCTTTCCACCATTATTTGAGGCCCATAAATTGCCGAAACTAAGAACCAGTTGCTATGACCTATCAGTTTGAATCTCCCTAAGAGGATCCTCTTCATTCCTATCCAATGGTCTGGAGTAACTTCTGCAAGGTTCCACAAGATTGTGATTCCCCCTGCACTCCCTTTTACATCCAGTGCCATGCAATCATAAGTAGGCTTGATTTTTTTGAGAATCTACTCCATTTCCCCCCTGTTATTTTTGTTTCTTGAAGTAACATGATTTGGGGTTTTTATCTTTTAATCCTTTCCACCAGGTATCTTTGCTTACCCTTTCTATTGAGACCCCTAATATTCCAGGATGTAATTATCATTGGGTAGGTGGGGTGGTTTGGTGGAAGACCGCTAAGAGTTGTACTACTCTTCCCGTATTAACTAGCATTTCTTCCATTACTTTTATTGACTCCTATAGATTCTTTCTTCCTCTTTTTTTTTCCATCCTCTTCCTTTACTTTGTTGTTCTTGGTTGTTTTCAAGTTGTATTCCTAGTTGCTAATTCATGCTTGTGGTTCCTTGCTCCTATTTTTCTTTATATTTTTGGAAGATTTCCTTGTATAATTTTTTATCCTCTTTTGGGATAAACCTATCATCCAGGTTTCTCCATTTGTCCAGAAGTTTCCTAAGAATTTCTTCTTCTGTTGTTGGGTCTTCCCCTTTGCTGATATCTATTTCCATTACTTCATTTTCATGTTTATCATCCTTTTCTTTTCCTTCCCTTTCCCCTATTTCTCTTTGGGTTTTCTGTTTTGTGTTGTTCATTTCTTGACTTAGTCTACCTTCCTGTTCATTTTCCTCTTGGTAGTCCATTACCCGGGTCTCTGAATATTTGTCTTCTACCTATAGGATTTCAAACCTGTTTGCCTTATTTACTTTTGCTGGTTGTTTTTTTCTTCCTTTCTTAGGGGTTTCCTTTGCATGTCTTTTCCTATTTTTGATCTCTTGGAACCCGTCATTGTCTTATGTGTTTTTCCTCTATTGTTTGGTCTTTCGTTCTTCCTCCTCGGCATTAAGGGGGCATTCCTTATAGAGGTGGCGATATTCATGGCATTTTCTGCATCTAAAAGGGATGTGTTAGTAGTCCAGTGCCTTTTGCCACACCTCGTCATGGTATTCTAGTTCTACTGCTTCTGGTATGGGATTTGCAATGTTTATATATACACAGATTCTTGCATAGGATGTGTATCTTCCTTTCTTAGTTGATTCCGCTATTTTAAAAAAGCTACCTATGGTATTCCCTATTCCTTCCAAGATCTCTAATCTCTGGGTCCCAAAAATCCATGGGTAATCTAAACAATCTTACCTAGACAGGTGCTGCTAGGAATTTTTCTTTGTCCGGGTTGTAACATTCCTCCCAGTACCTCATAAATAAACCTGCATTATTATGAAAATATGGACCATTTTCAAATACTTTTTCTTTGTCTCGCAGGTTTGAGAAGATTACCGTAAAGAATCTATGTGCACCTAGCTTCAGCTCTATGTGGCCGTGTGGTTTCCATTTCTACTGTATCCATCTTGTCAGGTCTTTCTTAGATGACCAAACACCAATGAACTTGCATATTAATGCATGGTCCTTCATGTAACTTTTGCAACGCTGGAGTTCGTTCATAGGGATAACAAATCTCGGTTTTTCTGTTGTGCATGGTAGGCATTTTCCTTTGCTTCATGCCTGCCATCTTGCTTCTAGGACTGGTCCCAGTGTCCTTTTCTCTTCCTCCAGTTTGTTGTTGCTTGTTCCCTTGCCCACCGTTGCATCTCTATAGGAGGGGATCCCTCCCCTCCTGGCTTCCTTTATCATTTCTCGTTCATCTATCCGCTTCATTTTCCATGCCTGTCTGCTTGTTTTCGAGGTTCTCCACACCGCCTACCTCATAGACGCATGACCATTAGGGCTGCAGAGCTCCAAGAATCCCTCATCGTTTTCTTCGCTATTGTTGTATAGATAATAATTATCATATATAATACATAATTGGTCTTTATTGTTCTTATTATAATAACATTGATTATATTATTATTATAATATAATTTATTTCGTATATTATTATACTAATATACTAATATATTAATTATTATAATATTATAACCGAATTAATTAATTAATATTATTATTATAATTAATTGTTATTAATTTTTTATAAATTTTATATTTTTAGATTATTTAAATAGATATAATAATAATCTATTATTATTATATAATAATAATAATAATTAATATTAAATTATATTATTTATCAAATATATAATTGAATTTGTATATTTTATAGATAATATATAAATATTTAATATTATAATCGAATATATTAGATAACTATTAAATATTAACACACCATTATTTGTTAATATATTATTATATAAATATTATAGTTTATACTATAGATAATATAAACTCCTAATAATACTATAGATATTATTGATTATATTATTACGATATATATGTAATTATAATAAATTATTTATAATAATAATATACATATTATTATAATATTATAATCCAAATATTAATATTAATATTATTATATTTTATTATTAATAATAAACAATGACAATATAATTGTATTATTTTTTTTTTCTATAATTTTATATTATTTGATTATTTTAAAATAATAATAAAATGATATATCTAATATTTATTATGAGCTATTCTTATTAATTAATTAATATTTATTACTAGTTTTATATAATTATTATAATAATTAAATATAAATTTATATAGTATATATATAAAATATCTGGTTTTAAATATTTATATAGTTATTAATAATCTTAAATACAGATAATAATTATTAATGTGGTTGATATAAGCCTATCGACATATATCAACCACATTGGAATATGTGGTTGTATATATGTTTCATATATGCCTATCAGCGTATATCAACCATCTTTACCTTGGTAAATGTGGTTGTACCAGTTACTTGAATTGAACAGGCTCAAAATTGAAATCAATATGGAAGTGATATTACATTGTATTTAAATATTATGTTTTTATCCCTCAAAATGTTGCTTGTAGTTTCTTTTTCATCATAGTTATTGGATTGTCTTAAAATTACATGTCAAACATATATAAATTGAATTGCAATGAAAGGAAGGTGATTGTTGAACTCTTAAAATATAATAGCTCTAACATACCTCAAAGTTTGTGAAGTGAACCTCAACTAAATTCCAAATTTTATATGTTGTGAAATATTGAGTTTTTCCTTTTGGATTTATCATATTAAAAAATGTGTTTTGATTTTTAGAACCAACCATTGGCAAAAATCCAACCATTGTGGCCAATAAAAAAGGTTGAAACTCTCCTCTTTGACTAGTTAACCAAAAGTTAATATTTTCAACTCCTTTAACTATATTTAAGTTAATTTTATAAGCAACCTATTTTATTTTATTAGATTGATTAAATAAAATTCATCATGTTGATCTCTTGAATTTTAGGTTTCCTTCCTATTTATTATCTTGGCTTAATCATATTTCAATTATCTACTTTTCTTATAATGAATTGTTGGTTCCAGCATGGCACAATCTTTTTTAATGTGAAATTAACTTGAAAAGGAATCTCAACACAATGCAAATTACACTAGTCTTATTTGTAAAATATTTTTTGATTGTGACTTCTTTTTTTTTTATATGTTTCTTATTAAAATTTATTGCATTATAGTATATTATTACTATCAAGTAAATTGAGACATTCTTCATAATATATATCTAGATGTTTTCTCCCCAAAAATCCAAAAACAATTCCAATAAGTTGTAGCTTGTGGCTATATATTCTACAATATTAATGTGAAGTTTGTCATTAAAAGACATCTTTAAACTAAGAGAGAAAACATATTACTCCTCCATCAGCACTAGACTATTAAGATCAATTCCAATATATTCTTCATCATTCATCGGTTTGTTTTCTTCCATTTTGAGCTTCATTTGCTCAATTTATTGTCTGAGCGCGTCCACCTCATCCTCCATTTTTTGGATGTTCTCCTTCTTCTCAATCTATTTCTCTGATGTTTCTAGCACCTCCCTCTATTGTTGATGGATGCACCTCTACATAATTATCAAACCCTCACTGAATTCCATATGATATTGCACACAAGCATTACAGATATGCTTGTTTCTACCACCGTCCTCAGCCCTACCCTCCCTCGACCCCCTCATTTGAGGCTGACAACGATCCTAGGAACCTGACAATGAGCCCTCCTCCATTAGGTTGCTTTGCACACTCATTTTTACCACTACGGAGCTACTAGAGTGACCAATCTCCAAGGTGTCACGAAAATCCCACTCAAGATTGTTCCAGACAATCAACCGAATTCCATCGTCTTGTTGCACAATGAAAATTCCACCCTTACTAGCACTCAACTTTCTCACATGACCACACACACCACTGATTACCACCCTTGTCGCCAACACCCTAACCAGAATCCTACAAAAATTACTTAGTGACCTTAGCCCTGGGCGTTGGGTCTTCGTAGAGAGCACCCGAGCATATATTAACCAAAAACAATGATGGAAGATCAAACACTTACCCAATTTATAGAAGATGTAGATCCAAATGCTCATGAAGGACTAGAACTTAGTACTCATGATGTTGAGATCCCAATGGTCCACCATTATTTATGATCTTCTTGCTTCGTCTTTCATCCTTACCCACGCCTTCCTCCCATGTGCAATCTAAGTGATTTGGATCAGAGAGACTAAATTCTTTGTACCCTCTCCCATTTTATTACTTGCTCTTGTGCTAAAACGCTGACCACCGCAACTGTTTCTATGCTGTGAGGACTAGGCTCTCACGTTGTGAGACCTCCTGGTACCAAGTGTAGGACATATGTGATGGGAGCAGCCACATTGTGGTAACAAGTCTAGCCAACCTATGCCACGAGGTGTGAGGACGGGCTGGGCCGAGTTAAGGAGGCATCCTAGATTTAAACGAAGAAGGGTGACGAGGGATAAGGAGAAAAGACATGGAAGAAGAGAGGAGGGGAAGGAAGGGGCCAGGTGGGTGGGAATGAAGAGGATGAAGGGAGAGAGGGGTGAGCAAGGGGTATGTTGTCCTCTGCAATGTCCCAGGGTGACAAGCAGATCGAAAGAGGTAACCTCAAACCACTTTTATTTTAGCAGCTAGCCTTGCTAAACTAGATAGGGATCTCTTTATGGATTTCTCAGTCAATGACTAGAAAAGAAATGGATTTTTGACTAAATGTATAGGTTTTGTTTGAGTGTTTGGAAATTTAGGGCTTTTTGTGTTGCTAGACGAGATAATAAGAGCAAGCAATTGGGTCAAGATATCAAGGTTTGCAGTAGCAGGCATAAAGAGGAGCAAGATACAATGTTTTGGGGTGAACTTAAGATCTGGTCAATGTAGTATAGGTCTTAAAGCTTAAGAAATCATAATGATCATGCATTAGTATGAATTCATTAATCTAGAAGAAGAGATACATAAACATGATTTTCCACATAAACAAAGCTTTGAATCTAAAGAATTATGACTATATCACTGTAAGGAAAACCATATGAAGAAAATAAAGCATGCTAAGAGAGATTAATTGACCAATAAGAAACCGATATAGAAGGAAAATAACACCAGAAACTCACTGAACAAGTATTCCTGAAAAATAGTTGCAACTGCTCCGTGATTAACTGTATGAAAGCATAAGGTACAAGTCTCTCCTCAGAAGTCCAACCCTTCTTTCTGAATGAGAAATGATACATATAGAATCAATAAAAAAACTTCCCCACCTTCAGGAGTCGAATTCCTAAGTGGTGGAACTATTTCCAAGATTCTCTCAACCAACAAGTGAGAGTGAGAAGGTAAAAAACAAACTCTTATCTTAAACTTTGATTTGAGTTTTTCTTCATTTGAGGCCTAATTAACCATAAAAAAAACCTATCATGCCTATTTATTTATGATTACATCTTGCAAACCTATAAATACTGAAGTTACATCATGAGTTTAACTCTGATCAAGTCAAACTAAAACCTTGAGAAATTACACATTGAAATTTTTAAATAAAAACTCAGAAATTTGTAGAAGCACAACACCAACGTTGAGGCCACCTTTAGGTGCCTTCCCAAGGTCAAATTTTAAATTTGAGAGAATGGTCAACTATCCTTGCCTATTTAGTTTCCAGAACATCTTAAATTTTCGAAAATGACCCTTGGGAAGGTCTTCAAAAATGGATTCTCCCAAGGTGTCTCCAAAAGTGTGGCGCTTATCAAAAAGAGGGGTAGGATGTTGATTTTTGACCCCTTTTTCTCATTTTTCTAAAAATCTGAGGCCTATCTAAGAAATATGATGAAATTTTCTTTGAGAGAAGGCCACCAACTTTCCAAAAATGTAATCCACTGGTCAATTGGAGCCTTGACGAAAAGGTGTAGCACGAAGGCACTGCGTTTCTTTGACTAGTCCAATTTCAAAAGTTTACACCAAAATTCTCAAAAGACCAAAAATGATCAAAAAACTCCCAAAATTGGTGATGAAGTGAAAAATTAGGTGTGCCATGCTCTCATGGATGCTTCAACAAGAATCTCCAAGTTATCCCTCTCATTGTTGTCTTTTAGGGTTTCCTTTAGCTTTTTTTACGTTTGCTTGAGCTTGATGTTGCAAATCATGTTTCTAGTCTGATAGTGGTGGGCCATGTGCCTTGTTATCACTCAAGTTGTTCCCTTTGACTCCCAAGGGAATACGTCCAAGGTAATCACAAACCAATCTTTGGATTGTAGGTCCTAGCCTACCAACAGTCAGAGAGGGCTCTCTCTTTGAGATTTAGCTTTGTTTAAAGGGGGATTTTAGGCTAGTTATGGGTTTCTTTGTGTTTTGTTTGAGTTTTGGTGGGATGGTTGATCTTGATAAAACAGAGTTTGACACAACAAGTACAAGAATTTCAAACCATTGGGCATGGGGTCATGGAGTTAGACTGCTAGTGTGCTTTCTTGGTCACAAGGGGACTATGGAGCAGGATAGCTATACATGAAACAATACTTAGGCGAAATAAGAATGAAATGAGGGCTAAGGGATGAGAGACAATTAAGAATCTCTCTTTCAACTTAACAGAGGGAAAGTGAATGAGCTCCATCTAGGAGCAGTCAAGAATTCCTAGATAACTGTCATGTATGAGTAAATTAGGGGAAATATGAGCCAGAAGGATTTCACATTTATATCTAATTTAGAGGAAAACATATAGAAACAACAGAAATTGAGCATAGAGTGCAATTAAGCAAATTCTAGGCATTCATTTTTTTTGTTATTTAGACAATGATACAATAAAGGTTAAACATGTACAATGAAATATAACGAGGAAACACTTATTCTTCCATGTAGCAGCACGAGGATTCCATAGTCACTCTTCAACCATTTAAACACAGCAAACAGTCATTTCTCCAATCTTTTCCGCAGTATTTGATTAAATAAATTATCAGATATACAGTGTAATTTTCTCATGAATCGATTCATCAACCAACCAACTATACATCTATTTTACCAGTATATATAGGAGTTTTACAAAATATCCCACAGGAAAATATCTGGTCATTAATATATCCATCTACTTCTGACAAAAATTAATAACGATTTATGGAAAAATCGTGCAGCAATAAGTGAGGTATTTAAAGCTCTTTACTCATCGTGGCAGGTGCCCTGTGTGCTGTTGACCCTTCGGCTCTAGCTAGTGATGGGTGACCGCCTCCCTGAAATGTTGTCCTGTAGCGCTATCATGTGACACCTGTTCTGTGCTTTTGAATATCAGAGCGAATTTCACCCACTATTAATTTGAATCTTATTGCAATTGAGCTATATGCTATAATTCCCTTATGCAATTAATAAATAAGAAGAGATTCAAACGATTTTAAAAATCTAAAGCAGACTTTGCCACCAATCCTCAGTTGGCAACTGATGTTTTCTTAACTTGTATAATGTTTCATCAACTTCTATGTAGGTATAATAATTAGGCCAAACTGGAAAAAGGTGTGCCACCTCATGCTCTATGTAAAACAAATTCTCTAGCTTGTCATATAAACTCTGCCCTATGGGAGGGACTGCTTCTTCTGTGTTGTTGGATGATGCTATTATTTGATTTTGTATAAAGGCACTCAACCTATTTTCATACTGTTCCTGCTTTAATAGCCTTCCAACACTGGTGAGCAGGTTGGGTAAACCTTTGTTCTGCAAATTTGCAAGCCTCTGTCTAAAGGCATTTACCTCTATCTGCATTTCCTGGCACTTCCTTTCTATGGTCTCGACAAAATTCCTCATTGTCAGCACTTTCTTGGATTTTATTATAGCCTCTGTCCTGTTCTGGATGTTTAGTACTGCCAGCTGGTGACCAGTGCTAGTATTCAAAAAGTGAATTAACCGAGTAGCTTGTTTTCGCTTATTTGCTAGCAATGTTCTGGCTTTATGGGTTTCAAGTTGAGCCATAGTCATCAGTTCTACTTGGTCAAACATGTTTTGTATTCCTGTCCATTGTTCGGCTAGAGATTGGCTAATTTTATTCCACAAAATTGTTTTTATCTCAGTTAAGGTCCTATGGAGAGTGAAGTCTTTCTCCAAGGCCTTTATCTTATTTTCCGGAGCCTTTACTTCCCTGGTTTTTTAAGCAACTGTCATTTTTTATTTATCATAACTAGCCTCAATCTTGGCTAGCTTTTCTTTTGTCTCCTTCATCTCTATCATTTGCAATTCAATAGCTTTAATCTCGTTCATCATGGTCTCCATGCTCAAGCTGGCCTCTTGCACCACTACTGCTGTTAGATCTACCGAAGTCGATGCACCTACTGCTGAAGTTGAACCTTGGGGAGGTGCTATTGAAGTGATTACTGTTGAAGGAGTAGTAATTGTCAGAGAAGGTACTATTGGAGCATTTTGTGATGGTTGAGGGGTTATCTCTGGCTGTTTCCCTCATTGAGCTTCCTCCAATGCTTTCTCCATCTCCATTATTCTTTCATTCATCCTCAAAAGTAGACTTACCACATCTTCTGCTTCTTGTTGTTGGGCTACTTCTGCAATTTGAGGATGTATGGTGATGGGCAGCTTCATTTGTTTTCTCAATTCTACTATGTCTTCTTCCTTTCTCTTAATCGAGGCTTGCGTGCCTTTGGGATCTTTGGGATCATGTCCCAACTCTATGATGATCTCCTCCAAGGATTTTATCCTGTTATCCTTGGCCAACGATGAGGCCTTTTCCAGCTCTAACTGGGCAGAAGTGTTGTACAGTGAGTTCTGCAATCTGTGGGCCAATGTAGAATACACCATTTCTCTAGTCTGCTTATGCAATTCAATCTGGTCAAGAGGATGTATATCTTTTGCTAGTACCTCCAGATTAGTTCTAATGTAATCTGCAGCTGATTGTGGCTGCTGTGTAGTATGCCTAAAGTGACTGAGTGTCATCTTCCCTGCTTCTATATCATAGGCTGCCATTAGCCTCTGCTGATTTGTTGGTGCCATTCTCATTAATTGGTTATAAAGCTGGAATCTTATTGGCTCGTTCCTAGCTTTAATTTCTGTGAATGCCTTCTTTATGTCCGAACTTCTTTGGGTTTGCTGTTTGGAGGACGAAACCTCCCCACTTGGTTGTCTCTCTTGCTCCTGCTAAAAGGAGCTGGCCGATGTTTCCAAAATAGGAGGGATCTGCTGCTCAGAAGTCCCCTCATCCATGATGTTTCTCATGGTCTCTTCTGTGATTTCCTCCTCAGCATAGGGCTTTAGTCTTTACCTTTTTTCTCCTTGCTGGTCTGTAAGTGTCCCCGTCGGTGTCTCATCTATTCTATCCCTCTTTTTAGCTCTCTCCTCATTGTGACGAGTTTGCAGCACAGGGATTTCAGGTGCTCCTGTTTGTGTTAAAGGGCTTTGCTCTTGACCCCTTTATGCATTTGAGGATGGATGCTCCTCCATTGTGCTTTGCTGTTTATAATGTTCAATTTATTTGCCCTTGTCTGCTGATGATATGGCCTCTTTAGAAGGCTTCCTTGAAGTAGCAGTTGATGTGCTTGCTCCCACTGGTTGAGGTTGTGTGAAGGTGACCTGTGCAACATAATCCAGGTCAATTCCTTTCTCATTTTCTTTCATGTTTCTCTCTATTTTTTCCTCTTCAGTGAGCTCTCCATCATCTAAGGTGCCTTCTACCCATTCTGGTTGATTGGCATATTGTTCAACATGGGGGAGTAGCTGGTGCACATACCCTGAAAGCCTATGTTTGATTCTTCTAAGGCTTATGAAGTGTTCAGGGTCATATGGTGCCCAGTAGAAGCTCCGTTTCAGCATGAGTTCTTATGCTAGCATGTTGTCTACATCTTTCCATGCTTCTTCCCTTTTGTTGAAAACAAAGGGACCCAATTGGTGTTTGATTTTCAGCTGTGCCTTCTTGTTTTTTCCGTGGAAATGGGTTAAGTCTGCATGACTGAATTGCCTAGAATATTCCAAGGCAAAAAGTCTCATAGGGACATATCTAGGCAGCTTGTAGTGAGACAACTCGCACCAATAAATTCTGATTACTATGTGGTTTTCGTAGAAATACCGATCACCAATGTTGTAGCCTTTAGAAAGATGTAGGATTCTCTGCATTTCAACAGTAAGCCTGGTAGGAGGAGTTAGCATCAACAGGGTAAATGAATAGGTCAATAAATTCACAATATGTGTATGGAGAATGGTGGACTTCATGGAAAACTGAGGTCCAATAAACAACCGATCTCCTCTCTCCCTTTGGGTTTAATCTTCTGAGCAGAACCATGAAACTATCCGGGTGATAGTAGAGCAGCAAGTGGTATATATAAGAAGTGTATTTAAACAATTTTTCTCTCTCCATCATCATGAATTGTTCATGTATTTTGTTAGCTATGAATGTGGCATAGTCATATATGGCAGTAGGGGGCTGCCCTGGGGTGAATATGGTTAAGAGAAAGAATACAGTCTCATCCACAAATTCTCCTGTTTTGCATCCTAGGATGTATGAAATCATGTCCACCATGAGCTGGCCTGTTTCATTAAATGAAACCTGATGATAGGGAGGAGGGTGACCATATTGGCACTCTGGCTTCATAAATAGCTGGCCAACTCTTGATATTTCTGCATTAGAGAGCCTTGCACCCTGATCCACCAAGAGTTTCATTGTGAGGGGAACCAGAGTCCAAGGAGGCTCAAAGTTCAACATCTCATTTATAGCTTGAGGAGTGATATGGAAGAGCACAGACCCATCTGGCCTGAGAATTACCCTCAGAGTGAGTTCATAGTGTGCATGGCACAAGTGAACGAAATCAGGTAGCACATTGACTTCTAGAAAGTAATAGAGGGGCATGCTGGATGGCCAAATCCCCAAAATATCAGTCTTATTCCTGCGATTGTGTTTGAATTGGCCCACAACTTTGAGGTGAGTAGTAAGGCCCATCATATCTCTGATGTGAAAGTCTTTGTCTGCTAATGGTAGCCATTCTAAGTCCATATGCAGAGCATTTAAAGGAGCAATGTTCAAGGCTACTAGAGTCTCCATATTTGATAGTGCTGGTATGGAGGGCAGTGTAGGTGTCAAGCAGCAATAGGAAATGGAATCTAGGCTCAGAGGGTATTATCAACACTCTGAAACTGACTTTCTTTCCCAAACCGATTTCTGTGTATTAATCTTATGATGAATGACGGATTTACAGCCGTTTGACTGGGTTCTTCACATAGAATTGTTGAATTGCAGGCTCTCTGGACTGAGCGCTGAGGGAAGTGGAGCTGGATTTCACCCAAAGGGGCACAAGTCTGCAAAGGGAAAGGGAAACTGAGGTTTTCCCTTTAGGAAAATAGGTTACACTTGACCAGAACAGGGAGCTCAGCTGAATTAACTCTAAATTTGAGCGATTCATGGAGTTTGTGAGTGAATATGGACGAATGCAGTGTTGGAATAGCTCATTTATAGAGGGGATTAGTTTGGAATTTGCAAGATTGTTGCGAATTACCAGCCCAAATAAGAAATGCCGAGCAGAGGAGGATTGGTGCGAATGCTAATGGGGAAAAATGCAGGTACCTTCGGTAATTTTGAACAGAGAAGAGAGAAACAGGGCTTTCAGGCGAAATGTGGATAAATACCTCTTTGCATGGCGCTGAGGGCACTTGGACAGGTACAGGTCGAGCTGCGGAGCGCTGTTGCAGAGCCGGATTGTAGGTTGATAGTCTGTAGAATCTTCGAGAGTGCGAAATAGTGAAAAATGCATGCACGTTGTTTACACAACGAACACAAAAAATAAACCAAAATAGTCGTTTTCCCGACTTTTAACCGAATTTTGGAAATTTGAATCTTTTTGGCGCTTTCCTTGGATGATGTCACCATGACGTATTTTTTGTCAGGTAGTGGGTACGGAGATGACATGGCGCCTGAATTGGATGATGATGTCAGCATGACACGATGGTAGAGTGATGACGTCAGCGGGTGACATGGCGCAGGTATAGTACAATGGCAGGTGACGTGGCAGCAATGTGGCGGCAATGTCATACAGTGACGTAAGAAATAGGGGACGGTGGTAAGTGGTTTGCATCAGACCACTTTTGGTACGAGGGCGGTATGTGTCAGGGGTGGCCCGATATAATAGACGGCCGACTACTGTCCCGATGTATGACGGCGAAACCATCAACCATCGGGTACTATCGTACCACCATGAAGGGGCGCCCGATATGTATGAGGGCTGTCAGATTTGGGAGAGCTGATCCGACGGTGGACGAGAAGGCAAAACACTCGGGTTTTAGCAGAACAACGCGCCCGATAATTGGAAATTTTTACGATTGTGGGCGGGTTAAAACCTTATGTTTTGAGTTTAGACGTGCTCAGGATTTGGCTGTTTTTATCAACCAAATGTTAATAAAATTCCAATAATGTGTGCAGGGCGAGGGGCTGAACATAGCTATTTATCTAACGGGGTGTTAGATAAATTCTAAGGGTAGGCAGATGCAGATATGCTAATACTAGATCCCAAACGAACCTAATACTTCCCGACTTTGGTTCTTAGGCTATAATTGCCATGGGAATGAATATTTAGTATCTTTTGGGGTTTTTTATATAGTTTTTTGTAGAATAGGGATGGGAGTGTGGTTAGGGAGCTACATAGTAGAATTAGGAGTTAATATGACTTGGTGAAGTGGAAATGTAGGGGAATGATGAATTTGTGCAAAGATTATTTTTACACAAGAAATGTGGCTTCTTTTTAGCAAGTCAACTTCAGAAGTCAACTTGGTTCTCAACCAGAATGGAGTGGAAATGGACTTTTTGGGCAGATCCCTAAGTCCTTGAGGGGATGTTAGTGAATGATTTTTGAGGGGATGAAGGGGGAGTTAGACATGCTTCCAAACCTTCCCATCCAATAGTGCCTTGGTAGTTCTACTTCCAATGAGATGAGCTTTCTTTGTTTTGGTCAACACTGAGGATGATCTCGCTTCTGCAACCCCAGGCTACCTACCCAGCCTAATATACCTAGTATTTTTTGTTTCTTCATGAAGGGTGCATTTAGACTTGCAGACCCTGATTGCCTTTTTTCTTTCATAACTGCCCTCCTATCTAGAAACTACCCTTATTTCTTCCAGGGGCCCATATTAAGCAGTTGGGCTCCTTAATTCTCTACCTAGCCAATGATCTGCCAATTTTAAACATTTTGGACAGATTTTCTTTCTCTATCTTCTAAAACAAGCAATTTAAACCTACGAAGGCCAGGATTAAGTTGTTTGGCCCTCCCTTAACTGTGAAATTCTTCAAAAATGGAACTTGTACAGCATGAAAAGGATGAACATTTTTGGCATTTCCACTGTCAATCATGAAAAAGGAAACCTATTGGTATAGGAAGATAACAGTGGCTCCACTTGGGGGTGGCCTTTCCTTGTGAAAGGCCAAGAACAGCTAGTGAGACGATCTTAATCTCTCAGTTGTTGCTGTACTCTGAAATTTTTCTTCTTCTTAATGTATTTGACTGAATTCTCATAAGTTGATATGCAGTATCGTTTTTAGCTGATTTGCAGAGAAATTACAACCTTGCTTGCCTTTTGGGTGCTTGTGGTCATGTTGAAATCTTCTTGGGAACTTCTTTGGGATTATTTCACACAACAGAGATCTAAAATGGAGCTTTATTTGATCTTTCCTTCAAAATTTGCTGCATTATTCTCTCTTAGCAGCCTGCTATAAAAGTGAAAACAAAGTGTTGGAAATATAAATTATTAATGTACAAAATAATATACAGAGTTGTGTTGTATCTAGATGGGGTCATGATAATGCTTCAACATGCATCCATTAACAAGGCCTTCCTCAGCTGTGCTACCATCCAAATTCTTTAGAAAATATGTGTTATTGCCCTGAACAACAGAAATAACAAAGGGGCCTTTCCAAAGGAAATCGAACTTGCCATGCTTTCCTTTGTCCTCCCTTCTTGAATATCATCTTAAGACTTTGTTGCCCATGAAGAAATCTTCAGCTTTTGTTCTTTTGTTAAACATTTTCTTGAGCTTTTCTTGTAAAACTTGAACTCTATCATACACTTGCTCTCTTGTTTGTTGCAAATGGATGGTTTGGTTTATCCTCCTTTGGATATCATTGGGCTCAGCCAGAATCTCTTGCAGCAGTCTGATAACAGGGATTCCCAAAGAAGAAGGGAAGCTAGCCTCCATGCCATAGACTAACTCATATGGGCTCATTCCAATGGATCTCTTGGTTGTCAATCTATCAGCCCATAGTGCATTTGTGAGTTTTTTGTGCCAATTCTTTTTATTTTCCTCTAAGACTTTCTTGATGATATTGATTAGGCTTTTGTTGGATGACTCAGCTAGGCCATTACCTTGAGGATAATAGGCTATGGAGTGATCTAAGGTGATGTGAAATTTATGGCAACGTTGATCATTTTCTTGGATTTGAAGGCAGCAACATTATCTGTAATGATTTTTTTAGGGCAGCCAAATCTAGCCAGAATATTGGTTTCAACAAATTGGATAATGGTGGAGTCATTGGCTTGCCTACATGGGATGGCTTTAATCCACTTGGTGAAATAATCTGTGGCCGTTAGTATCCACTTATGCTGGCCTGATGATGATGGGTGGATTTCTCCAATGAAGTCCAGATCCCATTATTGAAAGGGCTTCTCTGTTGAAATGGGCTTAAGGGGCAAGGGCAGAAGTTTTCTTTTTCCTTCAAAAACTTTGCTTTTGTGGCATGAAACTGCAAAATTTTTGACATCTACAAACAATGAGGGCCAATAGAAACAAGCCCTTAGTATCTTATCAGCAGTGGATTTCCAATATAGGTGCCCTCCACAGTCCCCTGCGTGGAATTATTTCATAACACTGTCAGTTTCATCTAAATTTAAACTGTTCAGCAAAATTCCTTCATGATTTTTCCAAAACAGGGCACCATCTAAGACACAAAACTTTGATGCTTTCGTTTTTAGAAATATCTTTTTGGTTCTGGACAACCCTGGGGGAGCACACAGGTTTAACAATATAAAACAAATATCAGCATACCATGGGGATTGTAAAAAAGCTTCACTGATTTGTGGAGTCACCAGCTCCTTTTCATTGTCCAGTTCATTTATATCTAAGGCTTGAAAATTGGTTTCGGACATTAGTTTGGCTAAACCTTGTCCATTTATAAGCTTGGTGGGTTTTATCTCAATGTCATACTCTAGAATGCTGGCAATCCACTTGCCTCTTTTGCCTTCTAATCCCTCTTGGGTTAATATGTCTTTTACAATAGAGTTCGGGACATAAGCAATCACATGGGAGTATAAAATGTAAATTCTGAAGTCTTTGATGGCCTTGACAAGGGCATAGGCCTGCTTTTCCATGATTTGATATTTCAAGGGGGCATCCCTAAGGGCTCGGATGAAAAAAGCAATGGGCTTTTCATTTCCTTGGTCATCCTTTTGTAAAAGGACAACAACTATGGAATGTTCAAATGCAAATGAAAAGATGATGAAATCCTTATCAAATTGTGGACTTGTGAGGGCTAGTGCTTGTGTTAATGTAGTTTTTATGCCCTCAAAGGTTTTCTTGGCTTCTACAGTCCATTTTACCTTGGAATCTTTCTTAAGCATATTGCTCAGCAACCTTATCAGCTCAGCCAAGTTTGGGAGAAATCTTCTTAGGAAATTGATCTTTCCCAAGAAAGCTTGCAATTCTTTGATGTTTCTTGGATAAGGGATTTGTAGAATGGCTTGAATCCTTTCGGGATCAATTCTAATCCCATCTTTAGAAATGATATGGCCAAGGAGTTTACCTTCTTCTAGACCAAACAAGGATTTCTTGGGGTTTAAAGATATGACATATTTCCTACAGCTTAGGAATATTTTCCTTAGGTGCTTCAGGTGCTCTTGATCAAATTTTGAGAAAGGAGTAAGGTCATCAAGGTAGACAACCAAGAAATCATGGATTTCCTTGGCAAAAGCAATGTCCATAGCCCTTTGAAAGGTTGCAACTACATTTTTGAGCCCAAAAGGGATTTTGACATATTTGAAGGTTCCCCATGGTGTGGTAAAGGTTGTCTTCTCCTAGTCATCTGCATGAACTAATATCTGATTGAAACCTAAGAAGCCATCTAGTAATGAAATTCTTGAGGACCCCACTACTCATTGTAGAATATGGTCCATTTCGGGCAAAGGATAGTGGTCTTTTAAAAAGACTTGGTTTAAGTTTCTTAGGTCCACACACAGTCTGATCTCACCTGATTTTTTCCTTGTGGGAACTAGATTGGATACCCATTCAGAAAATTTGATGGGTGCTATGATACCTGCTTCAAACATTTTCTTCACTTCCTTTTCAATGAGGAGAAGAAGCATAGGGTTAATTCTTCTCAATTTCTGCTTAAATCGCTTTTGGTTTGGTTTTAAGGGAATAGTATGTTGAATAACTGAGGTGTCATAGGATTTGAAGTCCTCATAACTCCAAGCAAATACATCTTGGAACTCTTCGAACAGATCCACATACTTTGTTTTTTGATCAGGTGGTAGATTTTTGGACAATTTAATGACTTTGGGCTTCTCTGCTGTCCCAATATTGCAGTCTTCGATTGCAGTATTTGAGGGTTGCATTTTTGGTTTCTTGGGGATGTCATTTGTATCAAACATGTCTTCTAATGGATTTAGGCCAGCGGGTAGGAAGTTGTCTTTTAAATCAATGATTTCAGCCTCTGTTCTGGCCATTTCCTCCAAATGCATATGTTTCAGCTCTTCTATATTTTCTTGGTCAAAGATAGTTGGGCACAATATGTGTTTTGCTGCTTTAGCTGTTGGAGTTTGTTGACTTTGGATTGTTGTTTTTTGTTGGTGGTGATCCATGACATCCTCATCTATAGTCATGTCTGAAAACTCCGGCTGTAAGGTGAGGAAATTATTAATTTGTACATCATTTTCAAACACATGCTAGTCTTTGATATTGTCAAGGACAGTCGGCCTGTGCATTATCTCAGCAGTGAAATGGTGATTGGGGCCAAAAGGAAACTTGCATGTGCTAGCAAAGGTGGCTAGGATATGTGCATGTATGTTGTGGTTTCTGGCAATCTTAGTAAGTTGGAATTCAGTGAAGGAGTCGAGTATGTCTGTGGCAGCAGACTTGTAAGCTCTTAACCTATTGCCATTGGTGACAAAGCTACCTTTCACCTGTTGTATGATCATATTAGAGTCTCCTAGAATTGAAACCCTTGTGGCTCCTAGGGATTTGATCAGTTTAAGGCCTAAGAGGAGAGCTTTGTATTCTGCCATATTGTTGGTACATCTGAAATTTAGTCTGTAGGCGTGACCCTCTGCATGGTTGTTATGTGTATTATGAATCCATACTCCTGCCCCTGCTCCTAACTTATTAACTGAACCATCAAACTCTAAATACCATGTGATTTCTTGCTTGTAGCCAGTATCAAGAGTTTCAGTCATTTTAGGATTGGGCAGACCCAAGTTTTGAATTTGAGGAATTTGTTCTTGTATACTAGTTGTATTGTCTGCTCTGCCACTCTCATGAGTATGGGTAAGCAATTCCTCACTCATGTATGTCTCCTGTTCTAAATCCAAAGGCTTATTATCAGTTGGAGGAGAAATTTCATCATTAAATAGAATGAAAAAGTCCATATCAAAATGGATTGAGTAAATGGGGAAGTTTTGAGGCTTTTCTTCACTACTCACCACATATTTGATCAAAGTTTCTCTGTACAATCTCTTTGGTTGCCCAAAGACTAAAATAGTGGCATAGGACATGTCTAATTGCAAAGATCCCTAGAGTTTGGGCCCCCAAGATCTTGATAACAACATGCCATATTTTGGTGGAATGTCAGCTACCACCACATCCATCAAGATTGTTTTGTTTGGGTATTGGACTAAAGAGACACACAAACCTTTGATTAGGCCTAAACACTTGACCTGACTGGAATCAAATGAGAATAAATCTTGATATGGTCTTGTGATATCCAAATTTAGTTTCTCCATTACAGATTTGGGCATTAAGTTGTGTGAAGCTCTTGAGTCAAACATTGCATTGTGTAAGACTTTATCATGGATATGTAAACTAACGTAAAAGGGTAGGACACCCCCATTTACTATTTTTCCATCGACTTCTGGACCAAAAAGTAACTCAGGTGTATCATCTAAGACATTAACATCATCCCTATTCTCTAGTATTTGCAGCGACCTTTTGATTTGATGTTTGTATACATCATGTTTAGCAACCTCAGAGAGAGGGACATATATTTTTAACTTGGCTATTTCAACCTCCAAATCAAATGGTTTTTTAGATTGGGTTTTAGTATTGTAACTGCTAGATTTTCCTTTTTCAACAGTGTTTTTAGCGACTTTCTCCTGATTACCAGCGTTGTCCTGGAGTATCATTGTTTTGGAAGCGTTTAGAGGGGTACTATTTGAATCCCCTTTTAAGGGAGGGGATGCTGATGGCTGTTTGTATGAAGGGTGGTTCTCTGCTATATCCTCTACTACCACTTCCTTTGGGTTTTGGCCTTTTCCCTCAGCAGGTTCTATAAAGGCAACTTTTTCTTTTATTTTCTTTGGTTGTTTAGTATCCTTTGTTTTGACAGGTTCTGGCACCTCTATGGTCCAACTTCTCAGCTTATATTGCTTATGAACTTCATATATATCCGCATCATAACCTTCTCTGAAGTCGAATGACTCGCCAGATTTGGTTTGAAATTGTTTAAATTCTTGGGCTTCTTGGTCATCTTGAGTTAGAAAGACCTATTGTTCACTGTCTAGGCCCATCAGGTTGATGTGGGGGTCTTTTGTTGGTTCACCAAAGGTTGAGACCTCTGCATAATTTTCTTGCTAAATGGGGGTCTGATATTCTGATCAGGTTCAGTCCTCCCTGCATTTTGGTTCTGATTTTTTCTAAAATTAGGATTCCTGGCTGTATTGCTCGTTTTCCCTTCTCAGGATTATTTTCTTTCAATGGTCTCTACCCGGTCTCCCAATCTGTCCATACCTTTGATGATTTCATCTAATTTTTGTTCAAATGCCGAAGGTTCTTCTTTGAAAGTTGTTCTTCTTTTTGTTCTCGCTCGATTTCATTTGGCAATCAAGTTTGCTTCCACACTAACAGCGATATTCTGCATGTCTGCTAAGTTTAGTGGAGCTCTTTCCCTTAATTGATAGGCCATGTCTGATTCAAATCTGTCGGGGAATTTGATCAAGGCCAATTCAGGTGGGGGTCTAAGGTTTTGTGGTATGGAATTGCATGTATTATTAAACCTAGCACAATAATCCTAAACACTCTCTTGTGGACCCCTTTTCAAATTGTCATACTCAGTTAATATATGTAAAGGGTCTTTCTTCTTTTCCAATCTGTTTAAGAAGACTTGACATAGGGCCTCGGGATCAGCTATAGAATTTGGAGTAAGAGATCTGAACCAGGTCCTAACATCACCAGTTAGACTTTGGACAAAGATCTTCATCCTCACTCCGTCATCATCAATTTCATAATTTTCAAAATAGTCCTGCATCTTCTTGGTGTGCATTTGGGTCGTATAGGAATCAATACCATCAAAATAAGTGATCTTACTTTGATAATCCTGAGGGAGAGCCCCTGGATTTGTAGGTAATTGTAAGGGAGCATATCTATTGGCCATATTTGCAGGAACAACTGGGACAGCAGGAATAAGTGGAACAGCTGGAACAGCACCAACAACAGTGGTACTGGGAGTAGTATTCACAGTAACTGGAGGGGTGGAAGAGGCACTTGGAGAGGTAGATCGTGAACTTGGGGAAACAGGATTTAAACAAAATAAAACCTTGACAGGGGTTGGAACAAAAGCCTGGATGAATTGTTTCTGGACTAAAATCAGCAAAGTGTTCTTGTTGCCCTTGTTTCCTAAGGGTCTTAGGTATTAGATTGGGATTTTCAAAAACAGCTGGGGGATCTGGGTCAGGATTTGGCCTTGTGTAACAGGTATTTCTCTTTGGAGCCAGCTTCTGAACCTCTTTATGGCATTTTCTAGGAATAGTTGCGGTTGCTTAGAAAGAGACTGCTCAAACTTTGGGACAACTGTTTAGAACTTAGGACTGGATAAAAATTGCCTGAAGCAACTTCTATATACTCCTGCAAATGCAAATCAAAAGCATTTTCAAAGGCTTCCTGTCTGTCATTCATATTTTATCTTCAGTATTAAGGAGTAAACGACAGTTTGAAAATAAGTTCGAGGTCCCCAGTGGAGTCGCCATTATGTTATCACTCAGGTTGTTCCCTTTGACTCCCAAGGGAATACAACTGAGGTAACCACAAACCAATCTTTGGACTGTAGGTCCTAGCCTACCAAAAGTCAGAGAGGGCTCTCTCTTTGAGATTTAGCTTTGTTTAAAGGGGGATTTTAGGCTAGTTATGGGTTTCTTTGTGTTTTGTTTGAGTTTTGGTGGGATGGTTGATCTTGATCAAACAGAGTTTGACACTACAAGTACAAGAATTTCAAACCATTGGGCATGGGGTCATGGAGTTAGGATGCTGGTGTGCTTTCTTGGTCACAAGGGGACTATGGTGCAGGACAACTATACATGAAACAATACTTAGGCGAAATAAGAATGAAATGAGGGCTAAGGGATGAGAGGCAATTATTAAGAATCTCTCTTTCAACTTAACAGAGGGAAAGCGAATGAGCTCTATTTAGGAGCAGTCAAGAATTCCTAGATAACTATGATGTATGAGTAAATTAGGGGAAATATGAGCCAGAAGGATTTCACATTTATATCTAATTTAGAGGAAAACATATAGAAACAACAGAAATTGAGCATAGAGTGCAATTAAGCAAATTCTAGGCTATTCATTTTTCTGTTATTTAGACAATGATACAATAACGGTTAAACATGTACAATGAAATATAACAGGGAAACACTTATTGTTCGATGTATTAGCACGAGGATTCCATAGTCACTCTTCAACCATTTGAACACAGTAAACAGTCATTTCTCCAATCTTTTCCGCAGTCTTTGATTAAAGAAATTATCAGATATACAATGCAATTCTCTCATGAATCAATTCATCAACCAACCCATAATACATCTCTTTTACCAGTATATATAGGAGTTTTACAAAATATCCCACAGGAAAATATCTGGTCATTAATATATCCATCTACTTCTGACAAAAATTAATAACGATTTATGGAAAAATCGCACAGCAATAAGTGAGGTATTTAAAACTCTTTACTCATCGTGGTAGGTGTCTTGTGTGCTGTTGACCCTTCGGCTCTGGCGGGCGGTGGGTGACCGCCTCCCTAAAATGTTGTCCTGTAGCGCTATCATGTGACACCTATTCTGTGCTTTTGAATATCAGCGCGAGTTTCGCCCATTGTTAATTTGAATCTTGTTGCAGCTGAGCTATATGCTATAATTCGCTTATGCAGTCAATAAATAAGAAGAGATTTAAACAATTTTAAAAATCTGAAGCAGACTTTGCCACCAATCCTCAGTTGGCAACTAATGTTTTCTTAACTTGTATAATGTTTCATCAACTTCGGTAAAGGTATAATAATTAGGCCAAACTGGAAAAAGGTGTGCCACCTCATGCTCTATGTAAAACAAATTCTCCAGCTTGTCATATAAACTCTGCCCTGTGGGAGCGACTGCTTCTTCTGTGTTGCTGGATGATGCTATTATTTGATTCTGTATGAAGGCACTCAGCCTATTTGCATGTTGTTCCTGCTTTAATAGCCTTCCAGCACTGGTGAGCAGGTTGGGTAAACCTTTGGTTTGCAAATTTGCAAGCCTCTGTTTAAAGGCATTTACCTCTATCTGCATTTCCTGGCGCTTCCTTTCTATGGTCTGGACAAAATTCCTCATTGTCAGCACTTTCTTGGATTTTATTATATCCTCTGTCCTGTTCTGTATGTTTAGTACTACCAGCTGGTCACTAGTGCTAGTATTCAAAAAGTGAATTAACCGAATAGCTTGTTCTGGCTTATTTGCTAGCAATGTTCTAGCTTTATGGGTTTCAGGCTGAGCAACAGTCATCAGTTCTACTTGGTTAAACATGGTTTGTATTCCTGTCCATTGTTCGGCCAGAGATTGGCCAATTTTATTCCACAAAATTGTTTTTATCTCACTCAAGGTCCTATGGAGAGTGAGGGCTTTCTCCAAGTCCTTTATCTTATTTTCCAGAGCCTTTACTTCCCTGGTTTTTTCAGCAACTGTCATTTTTGATTTATCATAACTAGCCTCAATCTTCGCTAGCTTTTCTTTTGTCTCCTTCATCTCTGTCATTTGCAATTCAAGAGCTTTAATCTCGTTCATCATGGTCTCCATGCTCAAGCTGGCCTCTTGCACTGTTGCTGCTGTTGGATCTGCTGAAGTGATTGCTGTTGAAGGAGCAGTAATTGTCGGAGCTAGTACTATTAGAGCATTTTGTGATGGTTGAGGGGTTAGCTCTGGCTATTTCCCTCGTTGAGCTTCCTCCAATGCTTTCTCCATATCCATTATTCTTTCATTCATCCTCAAAAGTAGACTTACCACATCTTCTGCTTCTTGTTGTTGGGCTACTTCTGCAGTTTGAGGATGTATGGTGATGGGCAGCTTCATTTGTTTTCTCAATGCTGCTATGCCTTCTTCCTTTTTCTTAATCGAGGCTTGCGTGCCTTTCAGATCTTTGGGATCATGTCCCAACTATATGATGATCTCCTCCAAGGATTTTATCCTGTTATCCTTGGCCAAAAATGAGGCCTTTTCCAGCTCTAATTGAGCAGAAGTGTTGTACAGTGAGTTCTGCAATCTGTGGGCCAAAAGAGCCTTGTCTGCCAATGTAGAATACACCATTTCTCCAGTCTTCTTATGCAATTCAATCTGGTCAAGGGGATGTATATCTTTTGCTAGTACCTCCATATTAGTTCTAATGTAATCTGCAGCTAATTGTGGCTGCTATGTAGTATGCCTGAAATGACTGAGTGTCATCTTCCCTGCTTCTATATCATAGGCTACCATTAGCCTCTGCTGAGTTGTTGGTTCCATTCTCCTTAATTGGTTGTAAAGCTGGAACCTTATTGGCTCATTCCTAGCTTTAAATTCTATGAATGCCTTCTTTATGTCCGAACTTCTTTGGGTTTGCTATTTGGAGGACGAAACCTCCCCACCTGGTTCTCTCTCTTGCTCCTGCTAAAAGGAGCTGGCCGATGTTTCCAAAATAGGAGGGATCTGCTGCTCAGAAGTCCCCTCACCCATGATGTTTCTCATGGTCTCTTCTGTGATTTCCTCCTCGGCATAGGGGTTTAGTCTCTGCCTTTTTTCTCCTTGCTGGTCCGTAAGTGTCCCTGTGGGTGTCTCATCTATTCTATCCCTCTTTTTAGCTCTCTACTCATTGTGAGGAGTTTGCAGCACAGGGTTTTTAGGTGCTCTTGTTTGTGTTAAAGGGCTTTGCTCTTGACACTTTTTTGCGTTTGAGGATGGCTGCTCCTCCATTTGTTGGACACCTAATCCTAAATGGGTTAGTGTGGAAGCTAAATAGACTAAGTAGTCCAAGGGACCTTGCGATGTGAATCCCAACGGTCACCATATTGTACTATAAATGTACATCTATTGTTAATAAAAATTGCAATGCATGATTTATCTTTTCAGATCTCTCTCGATCCCATGTGTGTTTAACATGGTATCAGAGCCATGATGTGTGGCCTGTTTTCCCTGAGAAACTGATCTGAGTTGCCTTGAATAGTGCTGGCCTAGTCTTCTGTAACACTCCATTAATTATGCCATATTCCTGCGTTGTACCTGCGCTCTGCCATATTCCATATATAACATTTGTGTATTCTACCTCGGTGATGCGACCTCCATCATTGTGAACATGGTGTGTGCAGCAGATTGAACGCTGGTATTGAATGTATTGGTTGTGGCTGCGTATTGAACGCTGACATCTTTCCTCATTTTACCTACCACTCTTTGTCAGCACCAAATCTGCCACCCCTCTATCACTCTCTCGCTCTTTGATGTTACACATTCTGAGATATTGTCCCGGATTTGAGTTTTTGTTGTTGCTGCTCTCCATATGCATTGAGTTTACCTTACCGCCTCACTGCCAAGAGTCACATAACTCACCCTCCGTCTTATGTATGGCATGCCTTGCTGCAATCTTTTCAGAGCACCGATGACCACTAACTAGAACCCAACCGACGATTGGACTCTGCCTTGGTGAAGATAAATATATCTCGCTTGGTAGACATAATCTGATCGGAATTACAGCAGCAGTTTTCTCTGGCTATGGTTGAATTTAACGAAAGCGAAGATAGATGCAAATGTTAAAATCTATGCCAGTAAACCTGGATTGCCCTCTCTTTTCTTTACACGCCACGCTCACTTATTGAAACGAGTACGAAGAGCACCTAAAGTCGGTTATGGAAAAACGACACTAATAACTTTTTGCATAATTTGCGTTGGGTTTCCTTGCAAGGTGAGGCATTCCTTCATTCGGGCTTCTCGTTGTTATCATTCCAACTCTATTTTATTCATCGAAGCGGGAGCTTGATAAGCAAAAGAAAAAGTAGGTGGTTGCCACTTATTGGTCTCCCTCTGTAACAATTCACCGAAGAGCAAAAATTGGTAGGTCGCCACTAAACCCTAACTCTACTTTGGTAGGATGGATGGCTATTTTTTGGGTTGTCACCGGGGTTTACAAGATGAGAAGTCTCATTAACTAACAAACAATGCTTGCCAAAGAAGAATCGGTCATAGTATTACCAGGGTCTCCCCTTGGATTGAAAAATTGGATACGTGTGAATTTTGCAATAACTCCGGATTCTTTGCATCAACTGTACCGGTAATTACTCTTGGGAGCATATCGAAGAAATGGATGGTTCCTGGTTGGCGGATTGGTTGGCTTGCGACATGTGATCCAGATGGTATTCTGAGGAAATCTCAGATAACTAAAGGCATTAAAAAGCTATTGAATATTGTTGTTGATCCATAGACAATTGCTCAGGCTGCAATTCCACAAATCATAAAGAAAACGCCGAAAGACTTTTATCAGCAGACACTGCAATTATTGAACCATGCAGCTGATATATGCTATGATCGCGTTCAAAAACTTGATGTTTTTTATTGTCTAGCCAAACCTGAAGGTTCTATGTGTGTTGAAGGTAAAATTGTAAATATATCTGTTGCTGCTTCTGCATATGGTGCGTTCTCCTGCAATGAGTTCAATATCTGTGTTAATTCATTTGTGAAAGCACAGTGTATTGTGGTTTGTGCTGGTCAATAACATGTGTTGACTGCATATTCTATCAAAACCATATATACAAGTCAATATAAATTTTATGTGCTCCTAGCTCTGCGTTAACACATGTTTTGAAGATCATGACCTTTTTTGATGGTTGCGTGTTGGTATTGAATTATGTATTATGTGCGCCGCCTTGATTGAAAAGGATGATAGTGTTGACTGCGTGTGGATAGTTTGTGTGGGCGATGGGATGAATAAGGACATCCAAGAGGATATACATAGTTTGTTGCCTGCTAATGTTTTAATAGCCCATCGACAAACATCACCATCTAGCTAGTGAAGATGCCTGAAGTCATCATCAAACATGCAGATTGTCTGAGGGTCACAAGTCGTGTTGGGCCTATGGAGCCTGGATTATATGGTGTTCATAGCTAACATTTATTTTGACGGGTTTTAAATTATAAGGTCATTTGACATGGTTTTGCATTTTCCAGAGGCAAGATTATTTTTCATTTAACACACGACATCCTACACTTTCAGATTTCATTTTGAGATGGTTTTTGTTTCATATCGAACCTCTTAGCTGTTTTTCCCTTCCACTGCGGCCTGTAGCAGTCCAACTATACATTTGGATTTTATATATAATGTGTATTGATTAAAATCTTGTGAGGGCGTTGAAATACATTGGTCCCTTTATTTCAAGCACTGTGTACATCAATTGAAATAGCCCTGGAAGATTTTGTTCATTAAAGCGTTAAACAATCCTGGAAGAACGTGAACAATGTTGTGTATAGACGGTTGTGACCGGCGAATGGTGTGATTCGATTCATAGTCAAAATAAAATGTCTCCATACGTTTAATTCCGGAAATGGATTTTTGAAGGAGAATTTGTATATTGCTCCTCCTGTTGTTCTTTAAGTTGAAATTTCGGGGCATTAGAATCAGTTCCTTGATCAGCATTATGAAGTGAATTTGAAGCAATTTTGAAGACATTTTTGGCAGTCATTCTAGGAGCAGTTTCCTGTAGAGATTTTGGAGCAGTTTCGCATGATTTCCACAACAGCAAGATGCTCTGAAGTTTGAAGTTGAGGACAACGCTCATATTCACATTTTTTTTGCATTGCTTGACGAGAAATGACCTCTGGAGAAAGAGAATGCAACATCCAGCTCAGGTCTTGCTCCATCAACCATTTTCGCAACATTGTTGCCACTTGACAAGCCCTTACAAGATCTTGTAGTAAGAGTACAATATTATTTTTCTGTTGCTATTGCCTCAGATGTGTTTTTTAAGTGACATTGAAGAAAAATGGCCAGACTTGAAGATGCATTAAAGTTATTGAATATCCTAATTCATTCCACTGTTGATGAGATGGTCAAAGTTAACAAAGAAACTCTCTTTGACATCCAAACCTCTCTGCAAACTGCACATGAGAATATTGAGTTTTTGCAACTTGAGACAAAGCTACAGCAAGAAGAACTACATCAATGGAGTCATCTTTCTGAACCTGTTTCTGTTCAGAAGATTGAAATAGACTCCCATAAACAGCAAGTTAATAATGCAGCAATTGTACATGCAGATGCAGAAACTCAGTCTGCACTTCCCAAGCTCATCATCAGACCTTGGGAACAGCTTGTCCACAACAAGCACAGAACCGGTCTTGGATATGACAAGGACTTGTCCTTTCATATTCCAGACTATGCCAAGCCCATTCAGTTTCAGAGTGCTGGATTCATTTATGACAGTTCACCTGCTCCTCATGAGAGTTCACCTCCAGCTGTTCCAGACTCTGCTCCTCTTCCACAGCAACAACAACAAGAGATCGTGAAATGCCAACACTGTGACCGAGTTGGGCATCTGAAAGATCACTGTTTTGATCTTCATCCATGTAAGCACTGTCATAAAACTAGCCATTCTTCAAACAGATGCTTCAGAAACAAACGTCCCGCAAGAACAAAGATTCATCTTGGATGGATCGCTTCTTGGCAATGGGCATCAACAGCCAAGAAGATATTCCAAACACATGTCAGAACTTGTTCCAGAATATTGAACAGTCTTGCAGTTGAGTTTTATCCATCTTCTCACCTTGTATCTGACAGGGGGGGAAAGGATGGTCATCTACAACCTTCAAAGCCACATCAAGCGAGCCTGAGCCACAACCTGCCACACAAGTTTCAGAGTTGTAGCCAGAGACAAAGATGCCTGAACATGCCTTCAGAAGGCAATCTGGGACACTTCCTCTAGCAGAATACTTCAGCTTCTTGCCAGTTTTGGAAGAGTTCCGAGGACAAAATTGAGAACACTTCCTCTAGAAGAAGACTCCAGCTTCATGCCAGTTTTGGAAGAGTTCCAGGAATTGCATTAAGCATTCTAGAGTTGTTGGTCATCCTTAAACCATCACAGGTTGAGACTTCCCTTTT
>APFE030106333.1:185573-245584 GCA_000404065.3 Pinus taeda | reverse complement strand
CCTAATCCTAAATGGGTTAGTGTGGAAGCTAAACAGACTAAGTAGTCCAAGGGACCTTGGGATGTGAATCCCAACGGTCACCATATTGTACTATAAATGTACATCTATTGTTAATAAAAATTGCAATGCATGATTTATCTTTTCAGATCTCTCTCGCTCCCATGTGTGTTTAACACCATTGTGCTTTGCTACTCAGAATGTTCAATTTCTTTGCCCTTGTCTGCTGATGATATGGTCTCTTTACTAGGCTGCCTTGAAGTAGTAGTTGATGTGCTTGCTCCCACTGGTTGAGGTTGTGCGAAGGTGACCTGTGCAACATAATCTAGGTCAATTCCTTTCTCAATTTCTTTCATGTCTCTCTCTAATTTTTCCTCTTCATTGAGCTCTTCATCATCTAAGGTGCCTTCTACCCATTCTGGTTGATTGGCATATTGTTCAACGTGGGGGAAGTAGCTATTGCACATACCCTGAAAGCCTATGTTTGATTCTTCTAAGGCTTATGAAGTGTTCAAGGTCATATGGTGCCCAATAGAAGCTCTGTTTTAGCATGAGTACTTGTGCTAACATGTTGTCTGCATCTTTCCATGCTTCTTCCCTTCTGTTGAAAACAAAGGGACCCAATTGGTGTTTGATTTTCAGCTGTGCCTTCTTGTTTTTTCTGTGGAAATGGGTTAAGTCTGCATGACTGAATTGCCTGAAATATTCCAAGGCAAAAATTCTCATAGGGACATATCTACGCAGCTTGTAGGGAGACAACTCGCACCCATAAATTCTGAGTACTGTGTGGTTTTCGTAGAAATACCAATCACCAATGTTGTAGCCTTTAGAAAGATGCAGGATCCTCTACATTTCAACAGTAAGCTTGGTAGAAGGAGTCAGCGTCAATAGGCAAGTAGCAGGGTAAATGAATAGGTCAATAAATTCAAAATATGTGTATGGAGAATGGTGGACTTCATGGAAAACCGAGGTCCAATAAACAACCGATTTCCTCTCTCCCTTTGGGTCTAATCTTTTGAGTGGAACCTTGAAACTATCTGGGTGATAGTAGAGTAGCAAGTGTTATATATAAGAAGTGTATTTAAACAATTTTTCTCTCTCCATCATCATGAATTGTTCATGTATTTTGTTATCTATGAATGTGGGATAGTCATACATGGCAGCAGGGGGGTGCCCTGGGGTGAATATGGTTAAGAGAAAGAATACAGTCTCATCCATAAATTCTCCTGTTTTGCATCCTAGGATGTATGAAATCATGTCCACCATGAGCTGGCCTGTTTCATTAAATGAAACCTGATGATAGGGAGGAGGGTGATCATATTGGCACTCTGGCTTCATAAATAGCTGGCCAACTCTTGATATTTCTGCATTGGAGAGCCTTGCACCCTGATCCACCAAGAGTTTCATTGTGAGGAGAACCAGAGTCTGGGGAGGCTCAAAGTTCAACATCTCATTTATAGCTTGAGGAGTGATATGGAAGAGTACAGACCCATCTGGCTTGAGAATTGCCCTCAGAGTGGGTTCATAGTGTGCATGGCATATGTGAATGAAATTAGGTAGCACATTGACTTCTGGCAAGTAATAGCGGGGGATGCTGGATTGCCAAATCCCCAAAATATTAGTCTTATTCCTATGATTGTGTTGGAATTGGCCCACAACTTTGAGGTGAGTAGTAAGGCCCATCATATCTTTGATCTGAAAGCCTCTGTCTGCTAACCGTAGCCATTCTATGTCCATATGCAGAGCATTTGAAGGAGCAATGTTCAAGGCTACTGGAGTCTCCATATCTGATAGTGCTGGTATGGATGGGAGTGTAGGTGTCAAGCAACAATAGGAAATGGAATCTAGGCTCAGAGGGTATTATCAGCAGTCTGAAACTTTCTTTCCCAAACTGATTTTTGTGTATTCAACTTATGATGAACGACAGATTTACAGCCCTTTGACTCGGTTCTTCACATAGAATTGTTGAATTGCTCTGTGGACTAAGCGCTAAAGGAAGTGAAGCTGGATTTCACCCAAATGGGCACAAGTCTGGATGAATGCAGTGTTGGAATAACTCATTTGCAGAGGGGATTAGTTTGGAATTTGCAAGATTGCTGTGAATTACCAGCCCAAATAAGAAATGCCGAGCAGGGGAGGATTGGTGGGAATGATAATGGGGAAAAATGTAGGTACCTTCGGCAATTCTGAACAGAGAAGAGAAAAACAGAGCTTTCATGTGAAATGTGGATAAACACCTCTTTACAGGGCGCTGAGGGCACTTGGACAGGTACAGGTCGAGCTGCGGAGTGCTGTTGCAGAGCCGAATTGCAGGTTGATAGTTTGTAGAAGCTCTGGGAGAGCAAAATAGTGAAAAATGCATGCACGTTGTTTACACAGCGAACACAAAAAATAAACCAAAATAGTCATTTTCCTGACTTTTAACCGAATTTTGGAAATTTGGCGCTTTTCGGTGCTTTCCTTGGATGATGTCACCATGATGAATTTTTTGTTGGGTAGCGGGTACAGAGATGACGTGGCGCCTGACGTGGATGATGATGTCAGCATGACACGGTGGCAGAGTGATGACGTCAGCAGGTGACATGGCATAGGTACTGTACAGTGGCAGGCGACGCGCGACAATGTCATACAGTAACGTAAGCAATAGGGGAGGGTGGTAAGCTGTTTGCTTCGGACCGCTTTTGGTACGGGGGCGGTATGCGTCTGGGGCGGCCCGATGCAATAGGTGGCCGACAGCTGTCCTGGTGTATGACGGTGAAACCATCAACCATCCGGTACTATCGTACCACCATGAAGGGGCGCTCGATATGTATGAGGGCCGTCAAATCTGGGAGAGCTGATTCGACGATGGACGGGAAGGCAAAACGCTCGGGTTTTAGCAGAACAGCGCGCCCGATAATTGGAAATTTTTACGGTTGCGGGTGGGTTAAAACCTTATGTTTTGAGTTTAGACGCACTCAGGATTTGGCTGTTTTTATCAACCGAATTTTAATAAAATTCCAATAATGTGTGCGGGGCGAGGGGCTGAACATGGCTATTTATCTAACGGGGTGTTAAATAAATTCTAAGGATAGGCGGACGCAGATAGGCTATAATTTCCATGGGAATGAATATTTAGTATTTTCTGGGGTTTTTTATATAGTTTTTTGTAGAATAGGGATGGGAGAGTGGTTAGGGAGCTACATAGTAGAATTAGGAGTTGATATGACTTGGTGAAGTGGAAATGTAGGGGAATGATGAATTTGTGCAAAGATTATTTTTACACAAGAAATGTGGCTTCTTTTCAGCAAGTCAACTTCAGAAGTCAACTTGGTTCTCAACCAGAATGGAGTGGAAATAGACTTTTTGGGCAGATCCCTAAGTCCTTGAGGGAATGTTAGTGAATAATTTTTGAGGGGATGAAGGGGGAGTTAGACATGCTTCCAAACCTTGCTATCCAATAGTGCCTTGGTAGTTCTTCTTCCAATGAGATGAGCTTTCTTTGTTTTGATCAACACTGAGGATGATCTCGCTTCTGCAACCCCAGGCTACCTACCCAGCCTAATATACCTAGCATTTTTTGTTTCTTCGGGAAGTGTGCATTTAGACTTGCAGACCCTGATTGCCTTTTTACTTTCATAACTGCCCTCCTATCTAGAAACTACCCTTCTTTCTTCCAGGGGCCCAAATTAAGCAGTTGGGCTCCTTAATTCTCTACCTAGCCAATGATCTACCAAGTTTAAATAGTTTGGACAGATTTTCTTTCTCTATCTTCCAAAACAAGCAATTTAAACCTAGGGAGGCTAGGATTAAGTTGTTTGGCCCTCCCTTAACTATGAAATTCTTCAAAAATGGAACTTTTGCAGCATGAAAAGGATGAACAATTTTGGCATTTCCACTGTCAATCATGAAAAATGAAACCTATTGGTGTAGGAAGCTAACAGTGGCTCCACTTGGGGTGGCCTTTCCTTGTGAAAGGCCAAGAAGAGCAGGTCAGACTGCCTTAATCTCTCAGTTGTTGCTGTACTCTGAAATTTTTCTTCTTCTTAATGTGTTTGACTGAATTCTCATAAGCTGATATGCAGTATCTTTTTTAGATGATTTGCAGAGAAATTACAACCCTGCTTGCCTTTTAGGTGCTTGTGTTCATGTTGAAATCTGCTTGGGAACTTCTTTGGGATTATTTCACACAACAGAGATCTAAAATGGAGCTTTCTTTGATCTTTCCTTCAAAATTTGCTGCATTATTCTCTCTTAGTGGCCTGCTATAAAAGTGAAAACAAAGTGCTCGAAATATAAATTATTAATGTACAAAATAATATACAGAGTTGTGTTGTATCTAGATGGGGTCATGATAATGCTTCAACATGCAGCCATTAACAGGGCCTTCCTTAGTTGTGCTGCCATCCAAATTCTTCAAAAAATATGTGTTATTTCCCTGAACAGCAGAAATAACAAAGGGGCATTTCCAAAGGAAATCGAACTTGCCATGCTTTCCTTTGTCCTCCCTTCTTGAATCCCATCTTAAGACTTTGTTGCCCATGAAGAAATCTTCAGCTTTTGTTCTTTTTCTAAACATTTTCTTGAGATTTTCTTGTAAAACATGAACTCTGTCATACACTTGCTCTCTTGTTTGCTGCAAATGGATGGTTTGGTTTATCCTCCTTTGGATATCATTGGGCTCAGCCTGAATCTCTTGCAGCAGTTTGATAACAGGGATTCCCAAAGAAGAAGGGAAGTTAGCCTCCATGCCATAGACTAACTCATATGAGCCCATTCCAATGGATCTCTTGGTTGTCAATCTATCATCCCATAGTGCATTTTTGAGTTTTTTGTGCCAATTTTTTTTTTATTTTCCTCTAAGACTTTCTTGATGATATTGATTAGGCTTTTGTTGGATGACTTGGCTAGGCCATTACCTTGAGGATAATAGGCTATGGAGTGATCTAAGGTGATGTGAAATTTATGGCAAAAATTGATCATTTTCTTGGATTTGAAGGCAGCAACATTGTCTGTAATGATTTTTTTAGGGCAGCCAATCTAGCCAGAATATTGATTTCAAGGAATTGGATAATGGTGGAGTCATTGGCTTGCCTACATGGGATGGCTTCAATCCACTTGGTGAAATAATCTGTGGCCATTAGAATCCACTTATGCTAGCCTGATGATGATGGGTGGATTTCTCCAATGAAGTCCAGACCCCATTGTTGAAAGGGCTTCTTTGTTGAAATGGGCTTAAGGGGCAAGGGCAGAAGTTTTCTTTTTCCTTCAAAAACTTGGCATTTGGTTCTTATGCTAATGCAGTTCTTATGCCCTCAAAGGCTTGATTGGCTTCTACAGTCCATTTTACCTTGGAATATTTCTTAAGCATATTGCTCAGCAACCTTATCAGCTCAACCAAGTTCGGGATAAATCTTCTTAGGGAATTGATCTTTCCCAAGAAAGATTGCAATTCTTTGATGTTTCTTGGATAAGGGATTTGTAGAATGGCTTGAATCCTTTCGGGATCAATTCTAATCCCAATTTTAGAAATGATATGGCCAAGGAGTTTACCTTCTTCTAGACCAAACAGGGATTTCTTGGGGTTTAAAGATATGCCATATTTCCTACAAGTTAGGAATATTTTCCTTAGGTGCCTCAGGTGCTCTTGATCAGATTTTGAGAAAGGAGTAAGGTCATCAAGGTAGACAACCAAGAAATCATGGATTTCCTTGGCGGAAGCAATGTCCATAGCCCTTTGAAAGGTTGCACCTACATTTTTGAGCCCAAAAGGAATTTTGACATATTTGAAGGTTCCCCATGGTGTGGTAAAGGTTGTCTTGTCCTGGTCATCCGCGTGAAATAATATCTGATTGAAACCTGAGAAGCCATCTAGTAATGAAATTCTTGAGGACCCCACTACTATTTGTAGAATATGGTCCATTTTGGCAAAGGATAGTGGTCTTTTAAAGAGACTTGGTTTAAGTTTCTTAGGTCCACACACAGTCTGATCTCACCTGATTTTTTCCTTGTGAGAACCAGATTGGATACCCATTCAGAAAATTTGATGGGTGCTATGACACCTGCTTCAAACATTTTCTTCACATCCTTTTCAATGAGGGGAAGAAGCATAGGGTTAATTCTTCTCATTTTCTTCTTAAATGGCTTTTGGTTTGGTTTTAAGGGAATATTATGTTGAATAACTGAGGTGTCATAGGATTTTAAGTCCTCATAACTCCAAGCAAATACATCTTGGAACTCTTCGAAAAAATCCACATACTTTGTTTTTTGATCAGGTGGCAGATTTTTGGAAAATTTAATGACTTTGGGCTTCTCTGTTTTCCCAATATTGTAGTCTTCGATTGAAGTATTTGACGGTTGCATTTTTGGTTTCTTGAGGATGTCTTTTGTATCAAACATGTCTTCTAATAGAGTTAGGCCAGTGGGCAGGAAGTTGTCTTTTAAATCAATGATTTCAGCCTCTGTTCTGGCCATTTCCTCCAAATGCATATGTTTAAGCTCTTCTATATTTTCTTGGTCAAAGATAGTTGGGCACAATATCTATTTTGTTGGTTTAGCTGTTGGAGTTTGCTGACTTTGGATTGTTGTTTTTTGTTGGTGGTGATCCATGACATCCTCATCTATATTCATGTCTGAAAACTCCTGTTGTAAGGTGAGGAAATTATTAATTTGTACATCATTTTCAAACACTTTCCAGTCTTTGATATTGTCAGGGACAGTCGACCTGTGTTTTATCTCAACAGTGAAATGGTGATTGGGGCCAGAAGGCAACTTGCAGGTGCTAGCAAAGGTATCCAGGCTGTGCGCATGTATGTTGTGGTTTCTAGCAATCTTAGTAAGCTGGAATTTGGTGAAGGAGTCGAGTTTGTCTGTGGCTGTAGACCTATAAGCTCTTAACCTATTGTCATTGGTGACAAAGCTGCCTTCCACCTGTTGTATGATCAAATTAGAGTCTTCTAGAATTGAAACTCTTGTGGCTCCTAGGGATTTGATCAGTTTAAGGCCTAAGAGGAGGGCTTTGTATTCTGCCATATTGTTGGTACATCTGAAATTTAGTCTCTAGGCATGACCTGCTGCATGGTTGTTATGTGTATTGTGAATCCATACTCCTTCCCCTGCTCCAAACTTATTAACTAAACCATCAAACTCTAAATAGCATCTGATTTCTCTCTTGTGGCCAGTATCAAGAGTTTCAGTCGTTTTAGGATTGGGCGGACCCAAGTTTTGAATTTGAGGAACTTGTTCTTGTATACTAGTGGTACTGTCTGCTCTGCCACTCTCATGAGTATGGGTAAGCAATTCCTCACTCTTGTATGTCTCCTGTTCTAAAGCCAAAGGCTTATTATCAGTTGGAGGAGAACTTTCATCATTAAATAGAATGAAAGAGTCCATATCAGAATGGATTGAGTAAATGGGGAAGTTTTGAGGCTTTTCTTCACTACTCACCACATATTTCATCAAAGTTTCTCTGTACAATCTCTTTGGTTGCCCAAAGACTGAAATAGTGGCATAGGACATGTCTAATTGCAAAGATCTCTAGAGTTTTTCCCCCTAAGATCTTGATAACAACATGCAATATTTTGGTGGAACGTCAGCTACCACCACATCCATCAAGATTGTTTTGTTTGGGTATTGGACTAAAGAGACACAAAAATCTTTGATTAGGCCTAAACACTTGAACTGACTGGAATCAAATGAGAATAAATCTTTATATGGTCTTGTGATATCCAAATTTAGTTTCTCCATTACAAATTTGGGCATTAAGTTGTGTGAAGCTCCCGAATCAAACATTGCATTGTGTAAGACTTTATCATGGATATGTAAACTGACGTAAAAGGGTAGGAAACCCCCATTTACTATTTTTCCATCGACTTCTGGACCAAAAAGTAACTCAGGTGTATCATCTAAGACATTAACATCGTCCCTATTCTCTGGTATTTGCAGCAACCTTTTGATTTGTTGTTTGTAGACATCATGTTTAGCGAGCTCAGAGAGAGGGACAAATATTTTTAACTTGGTTATTTCAGCCTCCAAATCAAATGGTTTTTCTGATTGGGTTTTAGTATTGTAACTGCTAGATTTTCCTTTTTCAACTGTGTTTTTAGCGACTTTCTCCTGATTATCAGTGTTCTCCTAGAGTATTGCTATTTTGGAAGCATTTAGAGGGGTGTTGTTTGAATCCTATTTTAAGGGAGGGGATACTAATGGCTATTTTTATGAAGGGTGGTTCTCCGTTATATCCTCTACTGCCACTTCCTTTGGTTTTTGGCCTTTTCCCTCAACAGGTTCTATAAAGGCAACTTTTTCTTTTATTTTCTTTGGTTGTCTAGTATCCTTTGTTTTGATAGGTTCTGGCACCTCTATGGTCCTAATTCTCAACTTATATTGCTTATGAACTTCATATATAGGCGCATCATAACCTTCTCTGAAGTCGAATGACTCGCCAGATTTTGTTTGAGATTGTTTAAATTCTTGGGCTTCTTGGTCATCTTGAGTTAGAAAGACCTGTTGTTCACTATCTAGGCCCATCAGGTTGATGTGGGTGTCTTCTTTTGGTTCACCAGAGGTTGAGACCTCTGCATAGTTCTCTTGAAATGGGGGTCTGATATTCTGATCAGGGCCAGTCCTCCTTGCATTTTGGTTCAGATTTTTTCTAAAATTAGGATTCCTGGCTGTATTACTCATTTTCCCTTCCTAGGATGATTCTTTCAATGGTCTCTACCCGGTCTCCCAATTTGTCCATACCTTTGATGATTGCATCTAATTTTTGTTCAAATGCTGAAGGTTCTTATTTGAAAGTTGTTCTTCTTTCTGTTCTTGCTCGATTTCATTTGGCAATCGAGTTTGCTTCCACACTAACAACAATATTCTGCATGTCTGCTAAGTTTAGTGGAGCTCTTTCCCTTAATTGATAGGCCATGTCTGATTCAAATCCATCAGGGAATTTGATTAAGGCCAAGTCAGGTGGGGTTCTAAGGTTTTGTGGTAAGGCATTGTATGTATTATTAAACCTAGCACAATAATCCTGAACAGTCTCTTGTGGACCCCTTTTCAAATTGTCATACTCAGTTAATATATGTAAAGGGTCTTTCTTCCTTTCCCATATGTTTAAGAAGACTTGACATAGAGCCTAGGCATCAGCTATAGAATTTGGAGTAAGAGATATGAACCAGGTCCTCACATCACCAGTTAGACTTTGGACAAAGATCTTCATCCTCACTCCGTCATCATCAAGTTCATAATTTTCAAAATTGTTTAGCATCTTCTTCGTGTGCATTTGAGTTGTATAGGAATCAGTACGATCAAAATAAGTGATCTTACTTGGATAATCCTGAGGCAGAGCCCCTGGATTTGTAGGTAATTGTAAGGGAGCATATCTATTGGCCATACTTGCAGTAACAACTGGGACAGTAGGAATAAGTGGAACAGCTGGAACAACACCAACAACAATAGTACTGGGAGTAGTATTCACAATAATTGGAGGGGTGGAAGAGGCGCTTGGAGAGGTAGATAGTGAACTTGGAGAAACAGGATTTGAACGAAATAAAACCTTGACACGGGTTGGAACACAGTCTGGCTGAATTTTTTCAGGACTAAAATCAGCAAATTGTTCTTGTTGCCCTTATTTCCTAAGGGTCTTAGGTATTAGATTGGGATTTTCAAAAACAACTGGGGGATCTGGGTCAGGATTTGACCTTTTGTAACGGGTCTTTCTCTTTGGAGCCAGCTTCTGAACCTCTTTGTGGCGTTTTCTAGGAATAGTTGTGGTTGCTTAGAAAGAGACTTCTCAAACTTTGGGACAACTGTTTGGAACTTAGGACTGGATAAAAATTGCCTGGAGCAGCTTCTATATACTCCTGCAAATGCAAAGCAAAATCATTTTCAAAGGCTTCCTGGCTATCATTCAGATTTTATCTTCAGTATTAAGGAGTAGACAGCAGTTTGAAAATAAGTTCGAGGTCCCCAGTGGAGTCGCCATTATGTTATCACTCAGGTTGTTCCCTTTGACTCCGAAGGGAATACGGCCGAGGTAACCACAAACCAACCTTTGGACTGTAGGTCCTAGCCTACCAACAGTCAGAGAGGGATCTCTCTTTGAGATTTAGCTTTGTTTAAAGGGGGATTTTAGGCTAGTTATGGGTTTCTTTGTGTTTTGTTTGAGTTTTGATGGGATGGTTGATCTTGATCAAACAGAGTTTGAGAAAACAAGTACAAGAATTTCAAACCATTGGGCATGGGGTCATGGCGTTAGACTGCTAGTGTGCTTTCTTAGTCACAAGGGGACTATGGAGCATGATAGCTATACATGAAACAATACTTAGGCGAAATAAGAATGAAATGAGGGCTAAGGGATGAGAGGCAACTAAGAATCTCTCTTTCAACCTAACAGAGGGAAAGCGAATGAGCTCTATCTAGGAGCAGTCAAGAATTCCTAGATAACTATCATGTATGATTAAATTAGGGGAAATATGAGCCAGAAGGAGTTCACATTTATATCTAATTTAGAGGAAAACATATAGAAACAACAGAAATTGAGCATAGAGTGCAATTAAGAAAATTCTAGGCTATTCATTTTTTCTGTTATTTAGATAATGATACAATAACGGTTAAACATGTACAATGAAATATAACGAGGAAACACTTATTGTTCCATGTAGCAGCATGAGGATTCCATAGTCACTCTTCAACCATTTAAACACAGCAAACATTCATTTCTCCAATCTTTTCCGCAGTCTTTGATTAAAGAAATTATCAGATATACAATGTAATTCTCTCATGAATCGATTCATGAACCAACCCCTAATACATCTCTTTTACCAGTATATATAGGACTTTTACAAAATATCCCACAGGAAAATATCTGGTCATTAATATATCCATCTACTTGTGACAAAAATTAATAACAATTTATGGAAAAATCGTGCAGCAATAAGTGAGGTGTTTAAAGCTCTTTACTCATCGTGGTAGGCATCCTATGTGTTGTTGACCCTTCGGCTCTGGCTGGCGGTGGGTGACCACCTCCTTAAAATGTTGTCCTGTAGCGCTACCATGTGACACCTGTTCTGCGCTTTTGAATATCAGCGCAAATTTTGCCCACTGTTAATTTGAATCTTATTGCAGCTGAGCTATATGCTATAATTCCCTTATGCAGTCAATAAATAAGAAGAGATTCAAATGATTTTAAAAATATGAAGCAGACTTTGCCACCAATACTCATTTGGCAACTGATTTTTTCTTAACGTGTATAATGTTTCATCAACTTCGGTGTAGGTATAATAATTAGGCCAAACTGGAAAAAGGTGTGCCACCTCATGCTCTATGTAAAACAAATTCTCCTGCTTGTCATATAAACTCTGCCCTGTGGGAGGGCCTGCTTCTTTTGTGTTGTTGGATGATGTTGTTATTTGATTCTGTATAAAGGCACTTAGCTTGTTTGCATATTGTTCCTACTTCAATAGCCTTCCAGTACTAGTGACCAGGTTGGGTAAACCTTTGGTTTGCAAATTTGCAAGCCTATGTCTAAAGGAATTTACCTCTATCTGCATTTCCTGGCACTTCCTTTCTATGGCCTGGACAAAATTCCTCATTGTCAGTACTTTCTTGGCTTTTATTATAGCCTTTGTCTTATTCTGGATGTTTAGTACTGCCAGATTGGTCACCAGTGCTAGTAGTCAAAAAGTGAATTAACCGAGTAGCTTTTTCCAGCTTATTTGCTAGCAACGTTCTAGCTTTATGGGTTTCAAGCTGAGCCACAGTCATCAGTTCTACTTGGTCAAACATGGTTTGTATTCTTGTCCATTGTTCGGCCAGAGATTGGCCAATTTTATTCCACAAAATTGTTTTTATCTGAGTCAAGGTCCTATGGAGAGTGAGGTCTTTCTCCAAGGTCTTTATCTTATTTTCCAGAGCGTTTACTTCCCTCGTTTTTTCAGCAACTGTCATTTTTGATTTATCATACTAGCCTCAATCTTGGCTAGCTTTTCTTTTGTCTCCTTCATCTCTTTCATTTGCAATTCAAGAGCTTTAATCTCGTTCATCATGGTCTCCATGCTCAACCTGGCCTCTTGCACTGTTGCTGCTATTGGATTTGCCGAAGTCGATGCACCTGCTGCTGAACTTGAACCTGGGGGAGGTGCTACTGAAGTAATTGTTGCTGAAGGAGCAGTAACTGTCGGAGCTGGTACTATTGGAGCATTTTTTGATGGTTGAGGGGTTAGCTCTGGCTGTTTCCCTCGTTGAGCTTCCTCCAATGCTTTCTCCATCTCCATTATTCTTTCATTCATCCTCAAAAGTAGACTTACCACATCTTCTGCTTCTTGTTGCTGGGCTACTTCTGCAGTTTGAGGATGTATGGTGATGGGCAACTTCATTTGTTTTCTCAATGCTGCTATGTCTTCTTCCTTTTTCTTAATCAAGGCTTGCGTGCCTTTGGGAACTTTGGGATCATGTCCCAACTCTATTATGATCTCCTGCAAGGATTTTATCCTGTTATCCTTGGCCAATGATGAGGCCTTTTCTAGCTCTAACTGGGCATAAGTGTTGTACAGTGAGTTCTGCAATCTGTGGGCCAAAAGAGCCTTGCCTGCCAATGTAGAATACACCATTTCTCCAGTCTGCTTATGCAGTTCAATCTGGTCAAGAGGATGTATATCTTTTGCTAGTACTTCCAGATTAGTTCTAAAGTAATCTACAGCTGATTGTGGCTGCTGTGTAGTACGCCTGAAGTGACTGAGTGTCATCTTCCCTGCTTCTATATCATAGGCTGCCATTAGCCTCTGCTGATTTGTTGGTGCCATTCTCATTAATTGGTTGTAAAGTTGGAACCTTATTGGCTCATTCCTAGCTTTAATTTCTGTGAGTGCTTTCTTTATGTCTGAACTTCTTTGGGTTTGCTGTTTGGAGGACAAAACCTCCCCACCTGGTTGTCTCTCTTGTTCCTACTAAAAGGAGTTGGCCAATGTTTACAAAATAGGAGGGATCTACTGCTCAGAAGTCCCCTCACCCATGATGTTTCTCATGGTCTCTTCTATGATTTCCTCCTCGGCATAGGGGTTTAGTCTTTGCCTTTTTTCTCCTTGTTGGTCCGTAAGTGTCCCTGTGGGTGTCTCATCTGTTCTATCCCTCTTTTTAGCTCTCTCCCCATTGTGAGGAGTTTGCATCACAGGGATTTCAGGTGCTCCTGTTTGTGTTAAAGGGCTTTTCTCTTGACCCTTTTCTGTATTTGAGGATAGCTGCTCCTCCATTGTGCTTTGTTGTTTAGAATGTTCAATTTCTTTGCCCTTGTCTGCTGATGATATGGCCTCTTTAGTAGGCTGCCTTGAAGTAGAAGTTGATGTGCTTGCTCCCACTGGTTGAGGTTGTGCGAAGGTGACCTATGCAACATAATCCAGGTCAATTCCTTTCTCAATTTATTTCATGTCTCTCTCTAAAGTTTCCTCTTTAGTGAGCTCTTCATCATCTAAGGTGCCTTCTACCCATTCTGGTTTATTTGCATATTGTTCAACGTGGGGGAGTAGCTGGTGCACATACCCTGAAAGCCTATGTTTGATTCTTCTAAGGCTTATGAAGTGTTCAGGGTCATATGGTGTCCAGTAGAAGCTTTGTTTCAACATGAGTTCTTCTCCTAGCATGTTGTCTGCATCTTTCCATGCTTCTTCCCTTTTGTTGAAAACAAAGGGACCCAATTGGTGTTTTATTTTCAGCTATGCCTTCTTGTTTCTTCCGTGGAAATGGGTTAAGTCTGCATGACTGAATTGCCTGAAATATTCCAAGGCAAAAAGTCTCATAGGGACATATCTAGGCAGCTTGTAGGGAGACAAATCGCACCCATAAATTCTGATTACTTTGTGGTTTTGGTAGAAATACCAATCACCAATGATGTAGCCTTTAGAAAGATGCAGGATCCTCTGCATTTCAACAATAAGCCTGGTAGGAGGAGTCAGAATCAATAGGCAAGTAGCGAGGTAAATGAATAGGTCAATAAATTCACAATATATGTATGGAGAATTGTGGACTTCATGGAAAACAGAGGTCCAATAAACAACTGATCTCCTCTCTCCCTTTGGGTCTAATCTTCTGAGCAGAACCTTGAAACTATCTGGGTGATAGTAGAGCAGCAAGTGGTATATAGAAGAAGTGTATTTAAACAATTTTTCTCTCTCCATCATCATGAATTGTTCATGTATTTTGTTAGCTATGAATGTGGCATAGTCATACATGGCAGCAGGGGGCTGCCCTGGGGTGAATATGGTTAAGAGAAAGAATACAGTTTCATCGACAAATTCTCGTGTTTTTCATCCTAAGATGTATGAAATCATGTCCACCATGAGCTGTCCTGTTTCATTAAATGAAACTTGATGATAGGGAGGAGGGTGATCATATTGGCACTCTGGCTTCATAAATAGCTGGCCAACTCTTGATATTTTTGCATTGGAGAGCCTTGCACCCTGATCCACCAAGGGTTTCATTGTGAGGGGAACCACAGTGTGAGGAGGCTCAAAGTTAAACATCTCATTTATAGCTTGAGGAGTGATATGGAAGAGCACAGACCTATCTGGCCTGAGAATTTCCCTCAGAGTGGATTCATAGTCTGCATGGCATAGGTGAATGAAATCAGGTAGCACATTGACTTCTGGCAAGTAATAGCGGGCATGCTGGATTGCCAAATCCCCAAAATATCAATCTTATTCTTGTGATTGTGTTTGAATTGGCCCACAGCTTTGAGGTGAGTAGTAAGGCCCATCATATCTCTGATCTGAAAGTCTCTGTCTGCCAATGGTAGCCATTCTAAGTCCATATGCGGAGCATTTAAAGGAGCAATGTTCAAGGCTACTAGAGTCTCCATATCTGATAGTGTTGGTATGGATGGCAGTGTAGATGTCAAGCAACAATAGGAAATGGAATCTAGGCTCAGAGGGTATTATCAGCAGTCTGAAACTGACTTTCCTTCCCAAACTGATTTCCATGTATTCAGCTTATGATGAATGAGGGATTTACAACCCTTTGACTGGGTTCTTCACACAGAATTGTTGAATTGCAGGCTCTGTGGACTGAGTGTTGAGGGAAGTGGACCTGGATTTCGCCCAAAGGGGCACAAGTATGCAAAGGGAAAGGGAAACTAAGGGTTTCCCTTTAGGCAAATAGGTTACACTTGATCGGAACAGGGAGCTCAGCTGAATTAACTCTAAATTTGAGCGATTCGTGGAGTTTGTGAATGAATATGGACAAATGCAGTGTTGGAATAACTCATTTGTAGAGGGGATTAGTTTGGAATTTGCAAGATTACTGTGAATTACCAGCCCAAATAAGAAATGCCAAGCAGGGGAGGATTGGTGGGAATGCTAATGGGGAAAAATGCAGGTACCTTCGACAATTTTGAACAGAGAAGAGAAAAACAGGGCTTTTAGGGCTGCGGAGTGTTGTTGCAGATTTGGATTGCAGGTTGATAGTCTATAGAAGCTCCGGGAGAGCGAAATAGTGAAAAATGCATGCACATTGTTTACACAGTGAACACAAAAAATAAACCAAAATAGTTGCTTTCCCGACTTTTAACCGAATTTTTGAAATTTGGCGCTTTTTGGTGCTTTCCTTGGACGATGTCACCATGACGTATTTTTTGTTGGGTAGCGGGTACGAAGATGACATGGTGCCTGACGTGGATGATGATGTTAGCATGACACAGTGGCAGAGTGATGACGTCAATGGGTGACATGGCATAGGAATAGTATAGTGGCAGGCGACGTGGCAGCAATGTGGCGGCAATGTCATACAGTGACATAAGCAAGAGGGGAGGGCGGTAAGCGATTTGCATCAGACCGCTTTTAGTACAGGGGTGGTATGCATCAAGGGTGGCCCGATGTAATAGGCGGCTGACAGCTGTCCCGGTGTACGACGGTGAAACCGTCGACCATCGAGTACTATTGTACCACCATGAAGGGGCGCCCGATATGTATGAGGGCCGTCGGATCTGGGAGAGTTGATCCGATGATGGATGGGAAGCCAAAAGGCTCAGGTTTTAGCAGAACAACGTGCCCGATAATTGGAAATTTTTACGGTTGCGGGTGGGTTAAAACCTTATGTTTTGAGTTTAGACGCTCTCAGGATTTGGCTGTTTTTATCGACCAAATGTTAATAAAATTCCAATAATGTGTGCGGGGCGGGGGGCTAAACATAACTATTTATCTAACGGGGTGTTAAATAAATTCTAAGGGTAGGTGGACACGGATAGGCTAATACTAGATCACAAACGAACCTAATATTTCCCGACTTTGGTTATTAGGCTATAATTGCCATGGGAATGAATATTTAGTATTTTTTGGGGTTTTTTATCTAGTTTTTTGTAGAATAGGGATGGGAGAGTGGTTAGGGAGCTACATAGTAGAATTAGGAGTTAATATGACTTGGTGAAGTGGAAATATAGGGGAATGATGAATTTGTGCAAAGATTATTTTTACACAAGAAATGTGGCTTGTTTTCAGCAAGTCAACTTCAGAAGTCAACTTGGTTCTCAACCAGAATGGAGTGGAAATGGACTTTTTGGGCAGATCCCTAAGTCCTTGAGGGGATGTTAGTGAATGATTTTTGAGGGGATGAAGGGGGAGTTAGACATGCTTCCAAACCTTGCCATCCAATAGTGCCTTGGTAGTTCTGCTTCCAATGAGATGAGATTTCTTTGTTTTGGTCAACACTGAGGATGATCTCGCTTCTGCAACCCCAGGCTACCTACCCAGCTAATATACCTAGCATTTTTTGTTTCTTCAGGAAGGGTGCATTTAGACTTGTAGACCATGATTGTCTTTTTTCTTTCATAACTGCCCTCCCATCTAGAAACTACCCTTATTTCTTCTAGGGGCCCAGATTAAGCAGTTGGGCTCCTTAATTCTCTACCTAGCCAATGATCTACCAAGTTTCAATAGTTTGGACAGATTTTCTTTCTCTATCTTCTAAAACAAGCAATTTAAACCTAGGGAGGCCAGGATTAAGTTGTTTGGCCCTCCCTTAACTGTGAAATTCTTCAAAAATGGAACTTTTGCAGCATGAAAAGGATGAACATTTTTGGCATTTCAACTTTCAATCATGAAAAATGAAACCTATTGGTATAGGAAGCCAACATGCCTAAATAGTTGATTTTCCCTGTTAGCTTTGTTAAGAAGCTACTCTAGGTGGCCATTCACCTTACTTATCCAATAATCTCTATCTTTGTTGATCTCCAAGGCACTTCTATCTTCAATGTCCAAGTCTTCATCTAGCAGGTTATGTTCTTTTTCTTTCTTCAATGCCCTTTTGAGTCCCTTGGTATTTGGCTTCTTCTTTCCAACTTGTTTTTCCTATTCATCATGTTCACTAGGCTCCAACAATGCTTTACCTTTGCCTCCTTCCTGAAACACCTTAGATTTTTCTTTCTCCAGATTAGTTGTTTGGCCTTATGTTGACTATTTTCTTGCCTAAGGAAGGAAATGATGAATCTAGCCCTTGCCATATTGTACATAAGCTCTCTTATTTGGGAATATTTATCTTTGATAATTGGTTGCAAGTTCGAAGGTTCATCTGCTGCCTCTAGGTCAACTAATTAAAAATCATGTTCAATTAGCTCCTCATCCTATGCATGTGATCCTTGTTTTATTGATGTAGATGGCTTCACCCTTTTCTCAACTTGAGAAGTAAACACAAGCCTTTTTCATCTCTGATATATTCTGGTCACTTCAGGTTTAGGTGCCTTGGGAATTTCCTCCAATTTTCTTGATGGCCCTACCTCTACCTGTTGTGTTGATGTATCTGGATGATTACCTAATTAAATAGTTTCATGCCATTGCAAAATTGTTTCTATGAAGGAATCTCGTGCCATGTTCCTTTCTACCAACTGATGGAGGACTACAATCTTTATTAAGTTGTGATGAAAAAGGCTAGGCTAATGCTCTTTACCTTTCATTTGTACCTTCTCAGACATTTGGATAAGGCTTCTACATAAATAATTACACATGCTCACAGGTTTTAGAGCTCTGAAATGAATTAGCATCCTAATGTTGTGCCCATACAATCTAGAAAATCTTCCCTCACAAGTGAAAAAATTCATTATAATAGGTACATGAATGGGATGATGTATGAATGAGCCTCTTTGTAGGGTGATTTTAAGAAAGCTTAGTATTGTTCAAGCTCTAAGGTCATGCCTTTGAACCAATACTCCCCATGATCAGGTATCCCTATGGCAAGTGAGATCACAGCTACTGAGAATGTAAATTCAATCCCTGCTATGATGGCCTTTTCCCCTTCTAGATTGGTGGCAATCCAATCAGTGAGCTGCTCATGCAAACCTACTTCACCCACCCTTTGACAAAACCCTAGGCAGTTGACATCTTCAAAGCACTGGTTAATGAATGGTGAGGAGTTTATTTCATTGAAGTTGGTAGGCTCATACCTCATGATCCTCCCTCCCTTATGATGTTTTCTCTTTTCTAAAGGTGAAGAATCTTCTCCACTTTGATAAAAAACCCTAGATAATAGAAAAATGGAAAAACAATGAGGAATGTGTGAATGATGAAATGAGGGATTTAGGGAAGGGAGATGATGATAGAGGAATTTTTGGAGATGGATAGGGGTTGTAGAAAACTTAGGAAGTTTGAAAGGAGTGAAATGAGAGAGGGAGAGAGGAGTAGGGGAATTTAAAAATAGTCCTACTAGGAAAATTGTCCAAAATGCTAGGTATGAGTTAGGGTTTGTGAAAAGGTGGAGTAAACTAAAAGCAAATGAGTTTTTTAGTAGATGAAATGGTGATTTATATATATACAAAGGTATGAGATGACAAATTTAAAGTTTGAAATGTCATATCTAACAAAAGCATCATTTGCACTAGCTTTCAAGCATGAAATTTCACATAAACACTAGATGAACAAAACTCACCATTTGAACTTACTTTGCCAAAGGAAAAAAGTGAGTAAGATGATGGTACTTACTTGTTGAACAACTTAGAAGAGAAAATAATAGGAATGAAAATTTAAATTTTAAGTTTGGGTGAGTTTTGGCAAGTTTCAGGCCACTCTGTCATGAGAAGCACAACGCCAAATCACAATGCAGTTCATGGAAGCACAACGACACCTCTAGAAGTGCAACATAGTTCACAGAAGTGCAGCACTAGGAGAATTTTACCAAATTTAGCTAGAAACCTCGTCTCTTTTCACCAAAGGAGGAGAGAGATCAATGAACAAAGGAGGTGAGGATGCAAATGAAACATGTTTAGGACTTTTTGGGATTTTATAGGCATGGTATGATCTTCTTTTGAGTGAAAATGGGCCCCACATACCTTTTCAAAACATGACTTTCACCTTTTTAATCTTGGCCATTTTGGAGACTTGAAATCTGAGCTTCTCTTACCTTTTTGAACAATGAAATTTGTTCCTTTTGGGACTTTGAGATTGTAACCATGAAGCACTTATGAAATCTCATAAAAAATTATTGAAACAAGCTACTTATCACAACACATCCTATGCCAGATTTTATGCATGAAATCAATATGGACCTTGAAACCCTAATGACCTAATGAAGACATTAGATTGAGTGAAATGGTGATGATAATGAGTGTTACCATGAAGACATTCTCTTTATTATGATACACTCATCTTAGTGATGTAGGCAACCGACATGTGAGATTTTTTAAGAGAATAGAGACATTTCTAGACAAACTAACCAATGACCAAATTTTACTTTGAAAACCTAGTGACATGATAAAATTTGACCTTGAGACCCCGAAAAAGCTTGGTAAAATCATATTTGATCACTGGTGATAGGAAGACAAGACTTACACTAAAATTGGCTCCAGCTGGGGATGGAAGCTCCTTGGAGGTGTCAAGAACATGTAGACTAGGTAGCCTTATTCATTGGTCAATGGAGTCAAAATGTAGAAAAGTAAATTGAAACTGAAAATTGACTGACTATTTGACATGACATGACTATAAAGGAAAAATAAAAGCAGCAGCCAATCAAATAAGCCTTATGTCCTTCTCCTCAGGCTTCAAACTCCTATGATAGGCACTTGGACACTTGTTGATCCCTAGAACTACCTCTCTTCTACACATTTCCCTTAACCTTTTCTCTTCTATTTTTCCATATCAGTGCCTCATAAGCTATCAAAAGTTGTTACATGTTGTTTTCAGGAATGCATTTGAGTGATTTCCAAATTATATCATTGTGTGTGCTACTTGATCTAGGTTTTGGTTATCAGCTATGGAATCTAGCCACTTTCCACAGCTAACTCACAATTACGCAGTCGTTTTCATTGCTTTGTAGGCTACAGGTGTCGGCAGGAGAAACGAGACACATGGGAAGTTCAGAAATGATCCACAAATGGATGAGGTCCTACCTGGTTAGCCAAATTCATGAAGAATAGTACCGGTCAAAGGGTGGTCAATAGAGAGTCCTGCGTCAACTAAGACTCTATTCCAACATGCAAAGAAGCCCAAAGCTGTTCCTGAACTCATGGATCCATTTTTGCCACCTGCAGGCCATCTCCATAATGCAATCCAATATCCACTTTGTGTAGATTTACTGCTCATGGAAACTAAGAGGCTGAACTTCTGGATTCTGACCTATTCACGTATCCATTACTGAAGAATTTTCTCCAAAATACGGTTATCTATTTCCTCTATAAATATAAGTGTTTGCAACGTAGATAGTTAGTCTTGATACTGTTGTTTTAGCGTTATTTTGCTGTTGTAACTGAGAGAAATATCCTCTATTTCATAATACAAAAAATATGTTTTTCATATGACTGTTTAAAGTGTGGTTTGAGGTGACAGCGCGTTAATCCAAGGCTGTGCAGAGGGCCCCTGCATGGCTGAGGTTCTTCTTTTGTTTTGTATAGTTTTCATGCATATTTTCTCTTATTTGAGTTATACATTTCTCATTTTTTGTTTATGGTTTTAATCGTTTTAGTCATGTACATGTTTTTGCAGCAATGTTATATTTTCCACTAACACTGATCAGTGCATTTCAGGATAAGTTACTCTCAAGCTTTTTAATGTAGGTTTTGCATCAAGTGGTGATCTGAGACTTGCTTCCTCTGCTAAACTTTAGTTTTCAATTCCACTTGTTATGCTTTTATTTAAGTGATATTTGCTTACTGCTTTTAGATGCTTTAGATATCAGTTCTTCATGCTATATGATGACATCTCTGGAGCCTTTAGCTTAACCCCATTTTAGAAGTTAATTGGTGAGCTATTGTGATTATAGGTGAAGTAATTTGATTTTTCTTTCACTAGTCTGCAAGTATATAATTTAGGTATCAGTTCTTCATGCTATATGATGATATCTCTGGAGCCTTTATCTTAACCCCGTTTTAGAAGTTAATAGGTGAGCTATTGTGTTTATAGGTGAAGTAATTTGATTTTGCTTTCATTAGTCTGCAAGTAGATAGTTTAGATATCAGTTCTTCATGCTATATGATGATATCTTTGGAGCCTTTAGCTTAACCCCGTTTTAGAAGTTAATTGGCGAGCTATTGTGATTATAGGTGAAGTAATTGATTTTGCTTTCATTAGTCTAAAATTAGATAATTTAAATTTCATTCTTTCATGCAATATGATGATATTTTCAGAGTCTTTAGCTTAACCCAATTTTAGAAGTTAATTGACAAAATATTGTGATTATGGGTGAAATCAGTGACTAGTTTTCAACTTCTTTACTTTTTGGTTTTGAGTGTAGTAGTTTATTAGATTTCAATTCTATAATTAGATGGATAGGAAAGATAGTAACCTCATTTTCAGTACTTCATATTTAGCTTGATTTATGTATCTGCATGTTTACACTTTTATTCAAGTTCTGATTTTATAGACAACATGTTTTGAGATCTTTGAAGTTCTAAGTTTGGAGATTACCATAAGAGGCATAAACCTTGCCTTCAATTCTACATCCATACTTGATCTTTAAAAGTATTCTTAAAACTTTAGACTAGGATTTCCATTTTTCATTAAACACTTTAGGAAACCAACAAGATCAAAACCCCCAAAAAAGATAAAAAACTGAAAACAGTGAGGTAAGAAAAAGGTTGTCTTGCACATACAGTGCACTACACTTCATCAGTTTATGACTCTTGGATTGATAACTTATGTGGAAATTTAGGACAGACTAAATTGACTAAACATTTTGACGCCATTGCTGAGTAAGTGTAGCTGGGTAGCCTATCTCTTACATTAAAAAAAAAGGTGAAAAATTGATAAGTTCTTGAAGTATGCTCTCCTCTTGCACCTAGTGTGATTTGGAGGATCAGAAAAGAGAATTATTAGTTCAATAATTTCTTGAGTATGTTTTCTTCTTACACCTAGTGTGATCTGGAAGATCAGAAGAATGATTATTAGCCCAACTAAAAAATCATTAAAAAATTAAAAAAAATGACATTCATAGAGAGAGATTCTAGGGGAAGGTTTATAGCTAGGGGAAAAAGTTAAATTTTTACAGCTCCAACTACTTCAAGGAATAGACAAGATACACCTCCATCCCAAACTCATACTCTCAGCCTTAGGATTCTTGGAATTCAAGGGATAGCAACTAAATTAGAAGATTCTCCCACACTATCTACTAAATCTAACCTAGGAGAAGAACCCTTCTTCAACTCTATAGGGGAACCTATTGCAGTGAAAGAAGTAGAATCACCTAGAGAGGAAGAAGAGGTAGAGACTCTCTCTCATCAGCCATTAATAGAAGAACTAGAATATTCTGAGGAAACTATCATGGCAAAAGAGGTACAAGATGGAGAATTTTCACTATTTGGAGGAGGGGGTAGAGGTAGAGGTAGAGGAAATAATGGAGGTGGTAGAGGTAAAAATGGAGGAGGTAGAGCTCATAATGTGGGAAATAGGGAAGGAGATAACTCATTTGGATTCCCTATAGTCGATGAGGAAACCCATACAACAATGAAAAACATTTCATCATCTGTCCTCCCAAACTTCTATGGATTGCGAAGTGAGGATCCTGAGACATTTCTATTTGAGTTTGAAGTCTTATGCTGAACCTATGACTATCTAGAAGACTCTCAAAAATTCAAACTGTTTCCTTCAACATTGAAAGGGGCTGCCCTGAAATGGTTCATGGGATTAGTCACCCAATCTATTAGGACTTGGAATGATATGAGGAAAACATTTTTAGATAGGTATCTGGATTATTGTATGCCCACTAAGCATAAGGATGAGGTATTCAAAATGATGCAAAATGAAGATGAGAACTTGGAGGATTTACTTGAAAGATTTCAATACAACTTAAAAAGAGAGAAAATGAACAATTTAGATGAGGAAACCTTGAAATCCCTTCTATTGAAAGCATTAGAGATGAATGGATAGATATTTTAAACATGATGGGGAAGCGAGAAATCTCTCAACTTCCACTAAGTGACATAATAGAACTATGTTTCCATCTCTCAAGGTGGAAATCTAAAACTGGAAAAGGGCCTAGAGATCCTTCTCTTATTAGAGCAAACAATTCCACAACTGGAATAGTAAGAAGGGTAGAGATTGGAAATATGCTTGATGAGTTCAAAATTGACATTCTAGGGAGCCTTAGTGAACAGCTAGACACCCTCAAAATTCAAAACAAGCAGAAAACAAAAGCTGATGCCTTAGCCATCTTTTGCCCAAAATGTAGAAAGAAACATGCTCTAAGGGAATGTCCCTTGGATGCAAAAGTTGTAGAAACATGTATGATTTACTCAGAAAGTCATGAGACCAAGGATTGTCCTTCAATCCCAAGACTCAAATCTGTCTTTCAGGAGGACCCAAATCCAATATAATCTCTTTGTTTTGTTTCAAGAAGACCTTGACAAGTGCAACAAAATCAGGGATTTAATAATCCTATGAATTTTCAGCCCCCACCAAATTGGAATTCTTGGCAAAAACCTTGGCTCTAACCTCAAAATCAGTATCAATCTCAATCATGGGCACAAGGGGTAAAAATTCCTTATGGGAGATTTGCTCAATATTATCAATATCCTCCATCTTATTAGGGTTATCCTCTCCCACAGAACCAACAACAAAAACCACAACTTCCAAATTAAAGCCCACAACTTTCATTGCCATTTGCACAACAACACCCTCCTCAACAAAATCAAAATCCTCAATTCTTACTTCCATTTCAACAAAAACCAAATCAACTACCAACCCAACCATTACCAAATCCCAACAACAAAAACTCTTAGAATGTTTACATGGTAGAAGGACAACAATTTCCTACCTACATGAATATACCTCTAGATCTTAATGATGTTCAACTTAGATCTGGTAGGATTTTAGAAAATGAAAAACCTTCTATAGATGTTCAAGACCAAGATGCTTCTGAGGAGGATTCTTTGAAAGTCAATAAAAGTTTTGAAGAAGCATCCCTTCAAAACTCAACCATTAAAAAAGAGAAAAAAAAAAGAGTCAACCGCCACAACTCCTATAGTTGAGCAACCTGTATCTACATCCACACCTCCTTTTCCTAAAAGATTACAAATTGACAAGGGGGTGGAAAAGAAATCTTGTTGCCTCAATATGATTTCCTATATTAATTAAAGAATGTTTGTATTAAGATTCCCTTGCTACAAGCCATTAGAGAGATTCCTATTCTAGCAAAACAAGAAAGCAGTTGAGTATCAAATGACCAGGTAGGAAACCAAGAGACACAAAAAGAATCCACATGATAGGAAAAATAGCAAATATCATGATGGGAAATATTACCATGCAAATATATGTGGATCCAGGTAGTCCAATTGTCATGACACACATAAATGGTATAGAAATTCGAAATACATTGATTGACTTAGGGGCAACTATAAACATTATGAGTAAATAGACTATGGAACAACTTAAACTTCCTAGTCTTCTTTTTACACCTACTTTACTGCAACTTGTAGATAGATCAGTAATCAAACCAGATGGTGCACTAGAATATATTTTGGTCTCCTTAGATTCTTGGGAATATCCAATAGATTTCATGATTTTGACTCCCAAGAGTAATCTAGAGAGCACCCACTCATCTTAGGAAGACCTTGGCTAGCCACAGATGATGCTTTTATTAGTTGTAGATCTGGTGACATGTATATTTCTGATGGTAGTTCAACAAAGAAATTCACCTTGTATCCTCAAGCAAAAGAAATTACAGAAGTAAGAGACAATGAATGGGTCGATGATGAAGATACCATATAACCTATCTTTACTCTCTCCGAAGTTAGTGAAGATAGTCAAATCTTGAATACATTAGAAAATTTTGAAACATCTTCAGAATATGATGACACACAATTTTAGTTAGATTCTGATATAGAATATTTGTCATCAAGGCAAATGTCTCTCTACTCTATAGAAGAGTTTGGCAATTCTGCAGTTGAAATTTTTCTAGGTAAAACATTGAATATCAACAAAAATTTGGAAAGATTACAACAGGAAGAGCTAATGAAAATCTTGCAAAAACATTTTGCTGCATTTTCATGGGAGTATACTTATATGAAAGGTATTGACCCTAAGACTTACATCCATCATGTCTATATTGATGAAAATAGTAGACCAACCAGACAACCTCAGAGAAGGATGAATCCAAATATTAGGGAGATTGTGAAAGAAGAGCTCCAAAAATTACTCAATGCGAACTTCATTTACCCAATCTCAGATAGCCAATGGGTTTCTCCCTCGGTGATAGTACCCAAAAAGAATGGTAAATGGAGGGTGTGCGTTGATTACAGGTAATTGAATAAAGCAACTTTGAAGGATCACTTTCCTTTACCTTTTATCGATCATTAGATACATTAGTAGGCAAAAAGTACTTTCCATTTCTAGATGGTTTTAGTGGTTATAATTAAATTCAGGTAGCACCTAAATATCAGGATAAAACCACATTTACTTGTCCATGGGGAACTTTCACCTACTGCGTGCTTCCTTTTGGATTATCCAATGCACCAGCAACATTCCAAAGAGCAGTACTAGGAATTGTTTATGATCTAATCCATGACTGTGTAGAGGTATATATGGGTGATTTTATAGTCTATGGTAATACATTAGAAGAAGCCTTGGAAAATTTGGAAAAAATCCTTATAAGATGTAAAGAAACAAACCTTTCATTAAGCCATGAAAAATGCTTCATGATGTTTACTAAAGGTATTCTTTTAGGACATCATGTTTCAGGGGATGGGATTAAAGTAGATAAATAAAAAGTTGAAGTCATCTCCAAGTTACCTATTCCAAATTTTCAAAAAGATGTTAGAAGTTTTCTAGGAATTAATGGATATTATAGAATATTTATAGAAAAATTACCAAAATAGCATCTCCACTCTTCAAACTTCTTACAAAAGACTCTGAATTCAAATGGAGAACTAATTTCCAATCAGCATTTGAAGCTTTCAAAACAAGAATATCTGAAGCACCTATCTTGAGAGGACCAAATTGGAAACTCCCTTTCCATATTTCTGTAGATGCTTCAGATACAGCTCTAGGAGCTGTATTGGGACAAAAGGACTTTGTTCATTATGCCATGTAATATACCAGTAAAAATTTGACTCCCACTGAGTTGAATTATACTGTGACTGAAAAAAGAGTTCTTAGTTGTTGTTCATGCAATTAATAAATTCAGACATTACATAATATGCTATGAAACTTTTATTCATATTGATCATTCTACAATTAGATATCTAATGAACAAATCTATTACTAATGGCAGAGTTACAAGGTGGCTCCTACTTTTACAAGAATTCAATATTACTGTGTTAGATAGACTAGGGAAACAAAACACAGTTGTTGATTTCTTGTCTAGGATTCAGAATATCAAAGAAGATTCTCCTATAGAGGATAAGTTCCATGATGAATACTTATCTGTAGTAACTACTAAAACTCCTTGGTTTGCAGATATGGCTAACTATTTGGTTACAGGGAAACTACCTCCACATTTATTTCCTAGTGAAAGAAGAAAGATTATTTAGGAAAGTTCAAGATATTCATGGATTTCTAACGAATTGTTTAAAACAGGCCAAACTTTGTGATTAGAAGATGTGTCAAGGAAGATGAAATGCATGATATTCTTAAAGCATATCATGATGAAGCATGCGGTGGACACTTTGCTTACAAGAGGACAGCCTATAAAATCCTTTCTTTAGGATATTGTTGGCTATCCCTCTTCAAAGATGCAAAACAATATGTTAAAAGGTGTGACAGATGCCAAAGGGTAGGGAAACCTACCCCTTTAAATGAAATGCCATTACAACCTCAGGTACTCATCGAACCCTTTGAAAAATGGGCTTTAGACTTTATTGGACCTATTAATCCTCAATCTAAACAGAAAAAGTATATATTGGTATGTATTGATTATGTCACTAAATGGGTAGAAGCCAAAGCATTATTTTCTGCTACTGAAAATTCAGTAGTTAATTTTCTTTATGAGGATATTTTTACTCGCTTTGGTGTTCCAAGATAAATTGTGACAAATCAGGGAAGCCAATTCACATCCAGAATGATGAAGGATCTGATGGAAGAGTACAAGGTCAAGCATAGGAAATCCGCTCCTTATCATCCGCAAGCAAATGGTCAAGTGGATTCCACAAACAAAGTAATTGAAGGCATCATTACCAAGACTGTGCATCTACACAGAAGATATTGGGAAGAAAGGCTTCCTGAAGCCTTATGGGCCTACATGGAGGAACACAACAGGACACACTCCCTATGAACTTTTTTATGGGAAGGAAGTTCTGCTCACCATTGAGTTCCAAGTCGAAACTTTCAAGATGGAAGTTCAATTGGGAAGGGATCTATCAGAAGCCCAAAAGAGTAGACTGGAGTAGTTGATTGAACTACATGAGATCAAACAAGAAGTAATTCAAAGAACTGGTCTAGTTCAAAATCAAAGAGCTAAGTGGCATGACAAATACATCAAGGACAAAAAGTTTCAAGAAGGAGATTGGGCATTGCTATTTGATTCTTAGCTCAAAGATTTCCAAGGTAAATTTCGAACTCATTGGCTTGGGCCATATGAGATTGAAAAAGTTTTTAGCAATGGAGCAGTAAGAATCAAAACAATTGATGAGAATCAAACTCCTCTCATTGTGAATGGTCATAGATAGAAGATCTATCATAAGCCACTCTCAAATGAGGAGTTTATCAAAATCTTTCAAGATAATTCTGCAATGAGGCTAGTGAAGAAGAATCATTCTTCTCGACCATCCTAGTCTTTGTTCTTTTCATCATCATCTGAAAAAAGAAAAAAATAATGTATAACACTGAAGACCAATCATTGAATGGAAGTCTTATGCAGAAAATAGAGGGAAAAAATTAGAAGTTTCTGACGCCCTATATTTTCCAAAAATTCTCATTTCGCTCATTGTTATTTCATTCCATTCCATTTCATTTCACTCCATCTTGCCACCACATTCCATCAATAAAATTCCTTTCAGTTTTATCTTCATGTTCACCTTTCCATATATCATTCACATTTTTCATTTCCATTCATTTCCATCCATTTTGCCAAGTCATATGTTGTTCACTATGTCAGTTTCTGCAACTGAATTTTGATTCCGTAGTTGAATTTTGATTTCGCAACTGATTATTGATTCCGCAACTAATCCTTTGTTACTCTATAGTGACAGTTAAGTGATTTGAGAAATAGTGATAAAAGCAAGATGCAGATATGGAAGAGGAAATTTTTTTGAAGATGTCAGCATCTAAAAGCACCTACAGATCCATTCAATCAAAAGTTAGCAAAATGAAAGAGGTATGATTCCAAGGTATGAGCAAAACCATTTTCAAATAGCACTTCAAACACATATTTTGTATAGTTTGTAAATCACAAGCTCCATAATGTGTAATGATTTGATTTGACATCTGCGTTAACTCCACCATATCCTCTGCATCAATCCTAACGGTCTCATAATCCTCTCCCGAGTTTAACTCATACTTAGTCGTACATCTGCATTACACCTGTTAAAATGGCTAATCATGCAGACATGACCTGATTGACTACGGCTCTGCTCCATTAACGTTCCACTCCGCAGCCTTTTAATGAAACCACTGACGTCCACTCTGAAACCTTTTATTTCAAACTTTATTAAGTTTCTCCAGTGTCACTCTGCCTCCACACTATCACACTAGGTTTTATGATTTTCGGTTCAAGGTTTGTTTACACAGACTTCTGCTCTGTGAACCCACTCTCGTTGCATGCTCCACATTCTTCCTGCTTTATCACCATTGGTTTTCTCCGCAACTCTCTTCCATTTTCTGCTCATATAACTGTTCTTCTCCCTTGAAACCATCATCTACAGAGGTATCTTTGAAGTAAGAAGGAGGAATGGGTCTTATAGTGAGAACAGAGCCTGATGGAGCTAAATTTATGGAGGGATACCCACAGCTAAAAAGCACATTAAGGAAGGAAATATGGTTGTAGTTTATTCAGAAGTTCAAGGGTCATAATAAGGAAGTTACAAAGATGTTTACAAAATCTTTCAATGGTATGGAAGTCGAAATTGGGGACATCAAATTTCCAGTAACAGAGTTATCCATTACAGCAGCAATAGAGCTTCCACAAGAAGGAGAATGATGATTTAAGAATAAGGACTTTGATGAAAAGGTTTGGACGGTCATTCTTCGTAACCCAGGTATGGACGTATCCATTTTTAAATGAGGAATTCTCGTTTTAGCCTTAAATGAAAAATGGACTAGTTTGCTGTTGATAATCTAGAAATTCATTACATGTGAGGGCAGGTATGGCTCTATATACATGTACCATATAAGATTATTAATGAATTTCTTAGAGAGTGAAACCACCAATATTCCTTATTTCTTGTTGAGTGTCTTGAGAAAAATTTCTACTATTATGCAAAAGAATCTAGATGATGTGGAGCCTCATCTCTATCATCATGGCCTTATTAAAATTCTGGTTGAAAACCAATTGAAAGAGATGAAGGATACATGGGAAAAATTCCTAGTTAGGAATTTCTTCTAGGACCCTCCTGAAGTGCTTGAGGGAAGCTCAACAAGGAAAAGTAGGAGAAAAAGAAAAAATTTAACCATCCAAGATACTCCTACTAGTATAACAAAGGAAACTAGTAAAGAAGAAATGCTTTTTGAAACATTGACTGATATTAGAAAACAAGTAAAACAAAAAGGGAAAAGGAATGTTGAAGATATTTATCAGACCCCAAAGCCTTCTTCAAAAGAAGAGAAAGTACTTTCTGAGAGACTAATTCATCTTAAGGAACAATCAACTAAGGCAAAAGAAAGAGGAAAGGAGAAACAAAGTATAGAAAAGGGAGACACAAGCTCACAAGTTTTAAGAAGGAGCTCTAAATTAAAGTGAAAATTGAATAAATGCAAATCAAAGGAGCCCACTTCCTAGACCCGGGAGGTGAAACTCTAGATCAGTCACCAGAAAATACTCCTAATCATAGTCCATAGTATCCTCCTTCTCCTCAACTAGATTTAGAAATTAGTCCAAGGAAGACCACACCAGAAATTGATCAAACTCAGCAACAGATGTATGATTTCATTGAATCATTGGAAAACACTACAATAGAATAGGGGACTTAATCTAATCAGCCAGGTACAGCTCACGAAACTTCGATCCAGTCACTAAAACAAGAAATTTATGAGCTACAAGTCTTGAATAGACATATTCAAAGGGAAAATGAGACATTAAAAGAGAAAAACAAATTGAACAAAATCATTCATGCCAATACCATGCTACATTTAGGATTATGGCACAAGAAAAATAGAAAATGTAAGAAGAAGAACAAGAGGTTGAGCAGAGCCCTCATTAATCTCAAATACAGGTGCCTTATGATGAAGCCCAGGATGATAGTAACAGCAAGGAAGAAGAAGAAAAGGTTAGATGTATTAGCAGAAGTCTCAGAGTAGATGAATTGAAGGAAGGATAGTTACAGTTTTGGTTGCATGAGGACATGCAACATCTTCACAGTGGGGTTATGTTGAGCCCCAGAACTACCTCTCTTCTACACATTTCCCTAAACCTTTTCTCTTCTATTATTCCATATCAGTGCCTCATAAGCTATCAAAAGTTGTTACATGTTGTTTTTAGGAGTGCATTTGAGTGATATCCAAATTATATCATTGTGTGTGCTATTTGATCTAGGTTTTGTTTATTAGCTACAAAATGTAGCCACTTTCTGTAGCTAACTCGCAATTCCATAACCATTTTCATTGTTCTATAGGTTACAGGTGTCAGCAGGAGAAACGAGACACATGGGCTATTAAAAAATGATGCACACATGGACGAGGTCCTATCTGCTTAACTGAATTCGCGAAGAAAGGTACTAGTCAATGGGTGGTCAACAGAGAGTCCTACGTCAACTAAGACTCTATTCCAGTAAGTAAAGAAGCCCAAAGCTGTTCCTGAACTCATCGATCCATTTTTGCCACTTGCAGGCCATCTCCATAATGAAATCTAACATCCACTTTACATAGATTTATTGTTCATTACAACCGAGAGGCTAAACTTCTAGATTCTAACCTGTTCATGTGTCCATTGCTGAAGAATTTTCTCCAAAATATAGTTATCTATTTCCTCTATAAATATAAGTGTTTGCAATGTAGATAGTTAGTCTTGATACTGTTGTTTTAGTGTTATTTTGTTGTTGTAACCGAGAGACATATCCTCTATTTCATAATACAAAAACTCTATTTTTCATATGACTGTTTAAAGCATGGTTTGAAGTGACAACATGTTAATCCAAGGTTGTGTAGAGGGCCTCTGCGTGGATGAGGTTCTTCTTTTGCTTTGTATAGATTTCATACATATTTTCTCTTATTTTAGCTGTACATTTCTCATATTTTGTTTATGGTTTTAATCATTTTACTCCTATACATGTTTTTTCAGCAATGTTATATTTTCCGCTAACACTCATCAGTGCACTTCAGGATAATTTATGCTTGAGCTTTTTAATGTAGTTTTTGCATCAAGTGGTGATCTAAGACTTGCTTCCTCTATTGAACTTTAGTTTTCAATTCCAATTGTTATTCTTTTATTTAAGTGAGATTTTCTTACTACTTTTATATAGTTTAGATATCAGTTCTTCATGCTATATGATGATATCTCCGAAGCCTTTAGCTTAACCACGTTTTAGAATTTAATTGGAAATCTATTGTGATTATAGGTGAAGTAATTTGATTTTGATTTCATTAGTCTGCAAGTAGATAGCTTACATATCAGTTCTTCATGCTATATGATGATATCTTTGGAGCCTTTAGCTTAACCCCGTTTTAGAAGTTAATTAGCGAGCTATTGTGATTATAGGTGAAGTAATTGATTTTGCTTTCATTAGTCTGTAATTATATAATTTAAATGTCATTCTTTCATGCCATATGATGATTTTTCTGGAGTATTTAGCTTAACCCCATTTTAGAAGTTAATTGATGAAATATTGTGATTATGGGTGAAATTAGTGACTAGTTTTCAACGTCTTTACTTTTTGGTTTTGAGTGCAGTAGTTTATTAGATTTCAATTCTGTAATTAGATGGACAATAGAGATAGTAATCTCATTTTCAGTAATTCATCTTTATCTTGAGTTATGTAGCTACATGTTTACATTTTTTTTCAAGTTCTGATTTTATAGACAACATGTTTTGAGATCTTTGAAGTTCTAAGTTTGGAGATTACCAGGAGAGGCATAAACCTTGTCTTCAATTCTACAACCATACTTGATCTTTAAAAGTATTCTTAAAACTTTGGACTAGGATTTCCATTTGAATTAAGCACTTTAGGAAACCAACAAGAACAAAACCACAAAACAAGATAAAAACTAAAAATAGTGAGGTAAGAAAAAGGTTGTATTGCACATAGAATGCACTACACTTCATCACTTTACGACTCCCGGATTGATAACTTATGTAGCAATTTAGGACACACTAAATTGACTAAAAAACACTTGAACATAAAAAGTAAACTGGTATATACAATGATGGTGAGAATTTGCATAAATTTCTTTAGGTATGGTAGTGCTTGAGAAGCCTACCATTGATCGCTCCTCCTGAGTAATATTCTCCATTCAATTCCTCCAATAGAAAAGCATTTTTTCCTCTGAAAGCTGAAATTTTGTATGGTCATTTCCATAAATTTTCAAACTTGCCATGTTTTCCTCTTTCTTCATTCCTTGCATCCCAATGAAGAACGACATCCCCCAAATTGAAATTATCTTCTTTTGTCTTGCGATCATGGATCTTTTCTATTCGTTACTGTTTAGAAGTATTTTGAAAAAATTCCTCCCTAGTTTGCTATAAATGGATAATCTAATTTATCCTTCACTTCATATCATTTGTTTTTCTATCCATTTCCTGCATAATTTTCATGATTGGGAAAACAAGAGATGAAGGAAAAATAGTTTCAACCCCGTACACCAACTAAAAAGGAGACACACCTCTGGATTTCTTAGTACTGACTCTATCCGCCCATAAATGATTAATGAGCTTTTTGTGCCAGTTCTTCTTATTTACTTCTAAAACTTTCTTGGTGATATTGATCAAGGATTTGCTAGATGATTCAGCTAGACCATTCCCTTGTGGACGATAAGCAGTGGAATGCCCCAACATAATATGATACTTTGCACAAAACTCCACCATCTTCTTTGACTTGAAAGCGGCAGCATTATCAGTGATTATCTTCTGTCGATAGCCAAATCTTGACAAGATATTAGATTCAACAAACTGAATGATAAAAAAATCAATAGCTTTCCTGGTTGGGATTGCTTCAATCCATTTTGTAAAATAGTCTGTGGCTGTCAAGATCCATTTGTGTTGTGCTAATGATGAAGGATGAATCTCACCAATAAAATCAAGACCCCATTGTTGGAAAGGAGTTGTCATTGAAATAGGTTGCAAGGGTAATGACAATTTTTTTTTTTCCCTAGAAAATCTGACATTCATGATAGCTCATCACCATTTTATATACATAAAAAAAAAGAGTAGGCCAATAGAAACCAGATCTCAAAATTTTGTTTTCTATAGTCTTCTAAAAATGATGGCCACCACAGTCTCCTTTATGGAAATCTCTCATTACATCCTTTGCTTCTTTTTCTACCAAACAGTTCAACAACACACCACGAGGGTCTTTCCAAAACAAAACACCATCAAGAATGCAATATATTGAAGATTTCAACTTTAGAGATCTAGTTTTACCTTTGGATACTTCCAGTGGAGGATTTAAATGCTGCAGCACATAAACAATGTCAGAATACCATGGAGATGAAGTGAACATGTTGGACACTTCTAACTATGAGTGTTCTTCTTCTTCTTCTTCTTCTTCAGAAAGTGCAGCAATCAAATTGATATCTAATGCATGCAAATTAGATTCATCCATGAGATTAGCCAAACCTTTTCCCTTGATGTGTTTTGTAGGCTTTATCTCCAAATCATACTATAACATTGTTGTGATCCATTATCCCCACCTACCTTCTGGATTTGTTTACATAATAATTTCTTTTACAGCCACTATGGGAACATAATAAATAGTGTGAGAATGCAGAATATAAACTCGAAAATATTTGAGAGCTTTCACCAATGCCAAAGCCTGCTTCTCAATTATGTTGTATTTCACTGCTGCATCCCTTATTGTTCAATTGAAAAATTCTATAGGCTGTTCATTTTTTTGATCTTTCTTTTGCATTAGGACAACTGTTAATGTATGCATAGAGGCGAATTAAAATATGATGAAATCTGAAGTATAATCTGGACTAATCAGAGTAGGATTAGTATATAATGCAAATTTGGTTGCATGGAAAGATTTCATAGCATCTAAAGACCATTTTACCTCACCGTCATTTTTCAGCATGTTTGTCATCTCTTTGAAATGTTCAGTGAGGTTGGGGATGAATCTTCTCAAAAAATTGATTTTCCCATTAAAAGAATGAATTTATTTTTTGTTCCTTGGGAAATCTAATTGTTGAATGGCTTGAACTCTTGCAAGGTCAATGTGAATTCCATCCTTGGAGATAATATGTCCTGGCAACTGTGTTACTGGGAATAGTGTCCACTTGGAGCTACTATTCCCACTAAGACTGGTAGCTATCTTAGAAACAAACAAGTAAAGTCTACTTTCTCTTTCCTTTACGAAAATAGATAAGAGTGGAACAAAGGACACCAACCTTAGTCTTGCGCTTGGTTTCCTTGCTTGATTCCTCTCCTTCTTGATAGATCTTTCCCGCTTCTTCTTCGTTTTCCCAGCTTCAAAGAGCACCTGTGGAATTAAAGCAGCATACTACTATCGAAGAACAAAGATCTATATTCATAAATAACATAGGAACAGATGTGTGTTAACCATACAAATGTATATATAATTGAACATATAAGAATATGGAGGAAAACATGAATAGATTTATTAAGATCAAGAATAGCAAGAGGATTACAACCAATAGTTCTAACCCAACATCATCCTCCAGCAAGAAAGCCCTTCTTCACCTCTAGTAAAGCTTAGATCACCCAACACTATGAAGTTACACCAGAAAACTAACAACACTTCTCTACAAGATATAAGATTCCAGCCTCTGGATCTCTGTGATGAGGGTTGATGGTGTGCTTTCAGCATGATCATCAGAGGTTGACGACACCGGATTATGCAAACGAGGAGACCAGCCCCTTAAGATTCAAGGGAGCCAGGAATAATCTCGGTGATAGTGGTCTCCATTGCAAATGACACATGGATATTTAGGTTTAGACGGTGCAATGTGAGGATTTTCACTAGACGACACTTGGTTGCCCCCTTTCACTTTTGGTTCTTTCTTCTCTTTTCCTTTTTCTCTTTCCACTTCTTCTTCTTCTCAGTTACTTGATCTTGAGCTTTACCAGCTTTATCAAGCGAAGAGGAAGGAGGGGAGGGAGAAACAGATGAAGTAGAAGGTTGGGGGGCAACTCTAGTATCATCTAGTTACTGATTTGACTATTCAGGAATTACGACATTCTGAACGACAGAGGTAGAGAAGAGCCATATGGGAAAACCAATCATCAACCCTGGAAGTGACAATGTGGCGATATGGGGTTAACCAACATCTCCCTAAGAGGAGAAAGGACTAGGATTTCCCCCAAGGGGAAATCCTTGGTTGGTAGACTCCATTTTTCTCAACCTAAAGACCAACGAGGGAATTTGTGATGTTATTCCGATTAAAATAAATTTTAGACACTTTGACACAACTTGTTTTTTCAATTTTAAAGAGTCGAGAAAAAACAAAACATGACTCTAGTTGCCTTCGATTTTTAATGAGCCTAAAGTGACAAGTGCTCAGATGGAACCTTTTCTTTTGAGGAGTCTGAAAAGGAGCAAAATAGACTTCTCTGGAAATCTAGGCAGAGGGGGTTACCAAACCAATCGCAAAACTGCAGAATACTTTTTACGGTATGAGAGTCAATCTTCCCGAATGCTGTGTTCAGTGCATTGTGATCGATAGGGCAGTAGACACGGCTTCCTAAGGATAAAGGAAGCATCCTATTGTGGTCTCCCAATATATACTCGATGGTACGTGGGAGAAAAAGTTCGTACTAGCACTTGCCATCTCAGAGTGGAGGAATCAACCAACCAACAATGAAAACAACAGTTACCATGTTTTATGACGTCGGAATACGTCTCTAGCCTAGACCTCTAGATGTTGTGTTAAGTTCCAAAGCGTTTTTAGATTCATTAAATTTATTTTAAGTTGATCTGGTCTAAAAATTTGCCTTGCAGGTTCTCCACGTGATGTGTATACAATTCCTAAAATGCAGTCTAAGATGATAAACAACTGTTTAATCTTCTTTTGGCAATGAAAATCCTAGCTACTAAGGAAAGACAATTGAGAGTCTTTCAACAAAGATCACATAGTACACACTGAATGCACTGTCCTAAATCAAACCAAGCAATCTAAATGCAAATGCACATGCATGTATTTGTTTTCAGCCTGCTTAATGTATGGATGACGATAAGAAAGCTAAGTGAAAATCTGAATTATTTTCAAAGCGACAATACTCAACAAATTTCTTTTCAAAATGAAGTGAAGGTAAGGGAGACACTTTGCGATTTTGAAATGAAAATTGCTTTTCAACACTTTAAAAACTACTAATTCAAATCATATACAAGAGTAACAGTATAATTGATTATCAAGAACAATGGGATTCTCTTCTATAACTGAAAATGACACTGACGACACTTTCAGATTAAGAAACGACAGTTCGACTATGCTACTTCTTTGCAAAAGAGAACTGAAAATGGCGCACAATACATAAAAACACTTACAATTCTTCGCACAATGAAGGTGGAATGACGTAAGAGAAGGGGCTTTTCATAGAGATATACTGACCACATACAGTAAAACTCCTGAATAGAACTGAAAATAGTGAAGGAAAAACTAAAGTCTGAATGTAAATTTAACCTTCCGTGACCATCGCACCTGTCACACAGGGAATTCAGTATGCAGCGCACCTACTGCACATGGGAAGTGCGATGCATACAGACTGCCTTGAAGGAAGGGTGCGATGGTACTAGTGCAAGAATTTTAACCAGTTCTTGCTCACAATTTGCATTTCAGTTCAACAATTTAGGCCGAGTAAGTGATTTTCAGTAAATTTAAGTCACAGGGGTTGATCTAAGGAGGTTACTAGAGCCACCATTTTGGGAAATTAGAACGTTTGCAGATCGATTGTTTAATTCATAATCAAAACCCAGAGATAGAATGAAGCAGCATTAATCTACTTTGCATTTGTATAACAAATGTAGTTCGAAGGCTAGCTCGCTTGACCTTAGGCTCTGTCTGTAAGTTTATAAAATAAACAAAGATAGACTACCAAATAATCTATTCGCTCCCCAGCAGAGTCGCCATTTTGTTACCGGGAATAGTGTCGACTCGAAGCTGCTATTCCCACTAAGACTGGTAGCTATCTTAGAAACAAACAAGTAAAGTCTACTTTTGCTTTCCTTTATGAAAATAGATAAGAGTGGAACAAAGGACACCAACCTTAGTCTTGTGCTTGGTTTCCTTGCTTGATTCCTCTCCTTCCTGATAGATCTTTGTCGCTTCTTATTCATCTGCGTAGCTTCAAAGAGCACCTGTGGAATCAAAGCAACATACAACTATCGAAGACCAAAGATCTATATTCATAAATAACACAGGACCAGATATGTGTTAACCATACAAATGCATATATAACCAAACATACAAGAATATGGAGGAAAACTTGAATAGCTTTTAAGATCAGATAGCAAGAGGCAACTACAAACCATATTTGTTCTGACCCAGCATCATCCGTCCAGAAGAAAAGCCCTTCTGCACCTCAGGTTAAAGCTATAGATCAACCCAACACTATGAAGTTACACTAGAAAACCAACAACACTTCTCTACAAGATACAAGATTCCAGCCTCTAACCTCTGGATCTCTAGGATGAGAGATCCATATATAGATATTTGCAAAGGTTTGAGTCAGCTCTGGGTTTTTTTATTAGTATCTTCTCTCTGATAGTTCTTGGTTCCACTTGGATATTTCATTGATCTCTTATTCATCCTTGAGTGAATTCTGAGAGGCAAGTGTCATATGAGAAGTTTCTAGAAGATTCCTTGATCATCCACTTAGCAAACTGTCTCCGCCACTTGTCTATTCTCATCCATCTCACCCTGTAGAAGGAATTTTCAGTATGCATCGCACCTCCCATGTGTATTAGGTGAGATGTAACACACCCTCTGCACTGGGCATTCAGTATGGTCCAGTTGTGACCAGTTCTGAGCAGTTTTCTGTGGAGAACTTTTGGGAGATGATGTAATCAGCTGACCTTGTTCCTTTAGGGATTGAAGCAACACTTTTAGGGACTTAGGAGCCCTTAGTTTACGGACATTTATGATTGGGGTTGCAGTGCCAAAAAATGTCTATAACACTCACCCATATTATATTAATACACATTAATATTTTAATTTCCCTATGTTTAAACTTAGGGTCTCATTAAAAATATTAATTATTTTAATATCTCTCCATCTGGGTGGAAATTTTCCAAACAATTTCTGGGTCTTGGAGATCTCATGTGCCTTATTCTCTCCATCATGCTTCATGGCTAGAGCACATCTGATGATACAAAAAATCAACAAAGTTCACTTTTGTCCGACACATAGTTCATATCCCTAAATCTCACCAAACCATTTTTCGTGAGATGATAATCCATATACTGTTCACCTATACCCTACTGTTGTAACCTATGCCTAATCTCCTGCCTGTAAGATATGATCCTATAAATCTATCCCATATGAACTCATAGCTCCTATGTCATTTACCCACACTCTTATGTTATGAGCATCTACAACCCTACTCTCTTTACCCTTAATGTACTTGATCTCGAAGTCAAGATCACTGAGCGTGACCATCCATCTAGCATGCATGGCATTCAAATTAGGTTGGTCGAATAAGTATCTCATCCCACTGTGATCACTCATCAACAGAAACCTTCTGCCAAGAAGATAATTCCTCCACATCTTCAATGCATGAATGATCACTACCGACTCAAGATCATTAGTCACATAGTTCTTGTCATGCTCATTCAGTTTCCTTGTCTCGTAGCCTAACTCCTATCCCTACTACATCAAGACTCCACCAAATCCTCTCTTTCAAGCATTTGTACACACCACAAACTCTTTATCCAAATCTGCAACTCTTATAACTGGAGAATTTGTCAACAATTTCTCAAAACTAGTTGCACATTCATCTATCAATTCAAATTTCTTTCCTTTCTTGTATAATGATGTAATAGGATAGGCATTTTGTGAGAAGTTCCTGATGAAGCTCCTTTAGCAACCTGATAACCCCATGAATGATATGAGCTCATCCACATTACTAGGAGTTTCCTATTCCATGATAGCTCTGATCTTTTTTGGATCCACTGTTATGCCTTCGAAACATGTCCCAAGTAATGTACCTATGTCCAAAATAAGCTACATTTACTAAGCTTCACATACAACTGATGCTCTCTTAGAAATCTCAATACTGCTATTAAGATTTTGACATGCTCTTCCTCATTCTTAGAATATATCAATATATCATCAATGAATACAATCACAAACTTATCTAGATAAGGACACAACACACTTTTCGTCAAACACACGAAAGTAGCTAGAGAATTAGTCAAATCAAAAGGGACCACAACAAAATCATAAAGCTCATACCTGACCCGAAAATTAGTCTTGTATATGTCCTCTTCTTTGATGCATACCTAATGATATCCTAATCTCAAGTCAATTTTCCATAACACTACTACTCCCTTCAACTAATCAAACAAGTCATCAATCCTCAACAATGGGTACCTGTTCTTAATCATAACCTTGTTCAACTATCTATAATTAATACACAACCTAAGAGTAACATCCTTCTTCTTTACCAAAAATACCAGTGCACCCCAATGTGACACACTTGGCCTAATTTATCCCTTGTCAAGCATTTCCTTCAACTACAACTTCAGTTCCACTAGCTTTAGAGTGCTCATCATGTAAGATGTCTTTGATCCTAGTGTTGCTCCTAGTACCAACTCAATAGAAAAGTCCACTTCCCTATGAGGTGATAACTCTGAAATATCTGTTGGGAATACATCCTGAAACTACTGCAAAAATGGATACCTATTGAATACTTTTTCATCCCTAACATCCTTATATTTTTCACTGGAAATATGAACTTCAAACAACACACATCCTTTCCTGTGACTATGCTTTTCCTGCACATTTTTAACCATTCTTACTGATGTAGCCTTCTTCTTATCTTGCAAGATTCTCTGTTCTCCATTATCATCCAAGAACTCAATAGCCTTTTCACAACAATCCACCTTAGCCCTTTGAAGGTACAACCAATCCATACCCATAAGAATAATGTATGATTCCAATGGAAGAACATTCAAATGTGTTAATGTAGGCATACAATTCAACTCAAATGAAAAATATATTAACCAATGTTTAACTCTTTTCTTAGTAGCTGTAGCCAACTACACTAACCAAGAATTTGCATGCACTTCTTTTAAAAAACTGCACTTATCTGCCAAGTTAGGGTTAACATAACTATAACTAGATCCAGGGTAAATCAAAACAGAAACAACTTGATCACAAATATTACTGTCCATCTCAATAATATATGCTTGGTGATCCACGTGCATGTTATCCAATGTCACATAGATCCAAGGAATGCTTTGTCCAACATCCTCAATTGTTTGCGCCTCTTGAGCACTGTAGGTATGAGGCCTACCACCCTGATACGACGGAAAATCATTCTTCAAATGCTCCTTGCCACTATCCAAAACTGTAATTGTCTCCTAAAATCACCTCTATTATGCTACTCTCTAGGATGAGAGCCATGTCCCTTCTCAACTACATTAAACTTCTTGTAAGGAACAACATTCTCTTTCACACCTGCATCCTGAGGTCTTGTTTACTTCGGTGTCTATTTAGCTTTTGTCTTGTCATTCCATTCCAAACTTGTTTAGACTTGGTATTATGATTTGATTGATCATAATAGTTCTTCAACTTCCCAATGAATTCCTCGAGCGACTGAGGCTCATCATACTCAATCTGATCCTGAAATTCTAATGGAAATCCACTGATAAACCTCTGAGCTTTTGTCTTATCATGCTTAAAATATGACACATACCTCAATAAATCTGGAACTTAGTTGTGTATTCCTCATCTTTCATTGATCCCATGTTCATTTCGTAGAACTACTTGGCTTTACTATCATAATACATCTCTAACAAGTACTTCTTCCTTAAAAGTCTCTCGAATTCATGTCAAATCAACTCCTCTATCCTGATGTCTCTGGCATGCTTCACATCTTCCCACTAAATGTTTGCTTTCCCTTTGAGACTAAAAATAGCTATCTTGGCTTTCATGTTCTCCGTGTAATCATGAAACTCAAGTAACTTCATCATCCCAAGAAACCATGACTTTGCAACTTCCAGTTTCTTCAACTCTCCATCAAATGTAGTTGGCTTGGATTTCATGAAATCATCCTTGAAATATCCCCGATCACTCCTCCTATGAGGATGATAGCGATGTTGGCCATGATACTCTCCGAACGAGAACTAAGGTAGAACCCATGTCCATTTCCTCTCGTATTAGGTGTATCCAAGAACCTTCCATCTTTGATACTGTCATCCCTATCTGACCTATGCCCACCATGAGACCTACTACCATATGCCCCATTAGTCTTGTCCTCCTATCCATAATTGATCTGTGGTTGTCCATGTCTCTACAAATATGACAAGATCTGAAGGATGACCTAAAAATAAATATCTCGGCCTTCATGTTCTCTATGTAATCATGCATCTCAAATATATTCTTCATCCCAAGGAACCATGCCTTTGCATCTTCCATTTTGTAAAAATCTCCATCAAATGTAGGTGTCTTGGATTTCTTCAACTCATCAAGGAAATATCCCCTGTTACTCCTCTTGTAAGGATGATAGCGATGATGACCATGATACCTTTCCAAATGAGAACTAAAGTAGAACCCATGTCCACTACCTCTCCTATAGAGTGTATCCAAGAACCTTCCATCTCTCATCCTGTCATCCTTGTCCGACCTATGCCCACCATGATACCTACTACCATATGCCCCATTAGTCCTGTCATTCTTTCCATAACTAATTTGTGGTTGTACATGTTTGCTTGTTTCTCCTGTGCCCTGGCTAGTCTCTCATGTGACTATATGATGTTGTCATTATCTGCTTTGCAACTTCTTATATCTACCTTCAGACTTCTCAATGTTTCTGCTATGCCTAGAGAGTACTCATCTCTTGGCTTCTCATTTGATCTATAAGGGGAGTCTCGTGAACTATAACCCATCATTTTGGTAGTCATCTTTGATCTTCTTCTTCCTACAAGTATACCATGTCAACTAAACCAAAATATGAACATAATCGAAATACCTTAGTGAAGTTCACGGGAGGCTATCTCATCGACAAAATCAATCCATATTAGCATAATACATGTATAATCATAATCACATCAATATATTAACAGTATATCAATCATCATCCTAGTTACCATGCATGAAAATACCAACTGCATACCATGACCTTATGCATGGCAACCATAACCATGACAATGCATGCATAACAACCACATAGAGAAATGGCATGCATGAATGATAAACACATTTATCCCATGTAGTCCAAGTACTGAACCATGCTTTGATAACATTGTGTAACCACCCATCCCACATTTAGCCACTTTCACCAACCTGCCAGGTTAAGCATGAGATGAGGGTTACTATGACATGGCTTAACCTCCTAAGTATAGTTAAGGAAGTGGGATCAACAAACTGAAAGTTTACTGACAATATTGAGGAGTTACATGACATCTATGACCTAAACAACCACTCCAGGTTCCCAAATCCTAAAATAAATTTCCCTTTCAGTGATCTGGTCTCCCAAATGCTTGCATAACAAGGTAAGACAACAACTATAACCCTCTATTCACATGGATAACCCTACCTCCTAGTGACTACAATACAAATTTCCCAGTTTTGAGCATACAACCCCGAAATATGAGCTACTTTTTTAAGGCTAGTATCTAGAGCTTTGCCTAGAACTTGATGAAGCTTTCGAGAATGATGAATGACAGAAGGAAAAATCCATGAAAAACCTAGTCAAGAAATTGAGCTAACCAGGCCTAACCATGATAGTTATTTCTTCAAACATATTGTGAACATGTAATCTACATGTCATAAATGAATATCTAAACATAGGGGTCTCATATTTATCTAAAAGTCATCAAGAAGGTCTAATGTCCTCTCATCATATTTTCAATAACATCTATTAGGTCATGCATTTAATAACCAATCATTTACCAATCAAAACATGATAGGAGCCATACTAGAATCTGTCACAAAACCATGCTTATAACCATCATATAACCAGAATAATAACAACGATAGAACAACCATCAAAGCCACATAATAATAAAGTATAAATACTCATGAAATCAGAGAGGAAAAGAGCTCTTATTAACATATGAAAATCCAACCAATTCAGGGACTTCCACGTACCACCCAACCATAGATTGGGCTTAACCAAATATTTCTTTCACCTAATCACTCTCGTGCCATATTCCAAGCATGAATGTGAGACTCACAACAAAACAACCAGATCTTCCTCAAGATTTACTGCAATCCCACTAAAACTTGTCAAAGGCCTCCCAGGCCCATAATAATCACCTACACAACCAAGGTTAACCGCAATCCCTCCATTAACAGTCAAGGGTTTCCTAGGCCCAAAAAAAAAAAAAAAATACACTACCAGGCTTTACCATAATCCCACCAAAACCGTTCAAAGGATCACTAGGCCCTAATAAAGCTCGAATGCCTCCATATTTCTTCGTCAATACTTTGAGGAATTGTTCCATTTGCACCCTCAAGCTTTTCTGCAATCCCACCAAAACTGGTGAAGGGATTCCGAGGCCCTTGGGAATTTTCGTGAAACCACCTCACCTAGTTCGAGAACCATCTAATCATCCAAAGCTCAACCAAATGAAAAAACCCCATTACACCATGGCTATCCAGAAATGGAAAGGAAAGGCTAAAACCATTGTCACACTGGAAAAACCCATGCCAATGAAAGCGAGAGAACCAAATACACACATGCATGTACCATGCATGCCAAAACTAGCAAGGAATTCATACATGCAACTCGATACTTGTAAGTAATCCTACTGTAGCCACTTGATCCAACTCTTCCTTGCTTAATACTTATGGTACTTTGTTTTCTTGTCCTTCCTTTTCCATCCTTTCTCCAATGCTAGAGTGCTCCAAGAATACTCTTAAGTGTGCAAGAGTATGAGAGAGAATAGAGAGAAACTCCAACCCAAAAATGTCAAAAGGTTGTGAACTAATCCTCAGAATCCTTTTTATTATCAAGGCCTCTATTTTCTTCAATTTTCTCTATTTTTCCTTCAATTCCATCCTCATATGCAACTTATGACCTTTCACATTCCTTTTCTCCTATTTTTCGTTATTTTCATAAATAAAATTCCAATTAATGCATCTTTGCCTTTTCAAAGCCTTTTCCAATGCCTTTGCCAATTTCCTTAGCCATAATAAACCAAATGAACACCCACTAGGAAATTTTTCCTAACATTAAACGTCGAATATGTGTCCCATGACCTTGGTCTTAGTCTTCCTTTATTAACTTTATTACATGAACTTTTAACCCAAGATTGTTACACTTAATATTGTATTATGTACATACCAAAATATACCTTTTCTTTCTTGAGGTTGGAATGATAGGTCCCATAAAGTATATAGACCATTTTTTAGAAGGCTTTATCAGTACCTAAGGTAATAGGGGAATTTCATCAACTTGCACTGGTTGATCCATGTGTTGAAAGTTGTCACAACTCCTAACATATTTGCTCACATCTCTAAAGAGAGAGGAAAAATAATACCCCAATTTCATAACTTTATAGGTTATTATTTTATCAAAAAAGTGTCCTATGCAAGGTTGATCATGACATGATTTCAATATGTTAGAAAATTATATATTACAGAGCAATGGAACAAAAATATTGCAGAAATATAAACATAGAAAATGCATAAAACAAGAGAGACATAGATATATGTGGTACACCTAGTTTGGGCTACGTCCACGGAGAAACAACCAGTCCTTCTTTTATTATATTATCCAGCAAATTGAAGAGATACAACCTATAGCAGATCCGCTATAACTCCCTCTTCGCTCTCAATCTCCTCTCTCTTCCTCACTCAGAATACAGATATACATAGACGCAATACAATTCCCTCATATGTAGTGAGGGGTTGCCTTCTAGGGCAAAAAACCCTAAATTAAACATAACTTCTACCGTCAAATCATCTGCCTAATGAACAGCCCAGATTGACTAGAAATTACTAGACTTTTACAAGGCAATTTTACATCTATTTTTAGCTTTGGGGGCACTGCCCATGAACCCCCATGGGGAGAACAAGTCCCCCCTGCGTGGAGGGGTGTACAGTCTTCCTAAGGTATACATCCAGCTGAGACCTTTGAATGCAGAAGATAATTAGGCTCCACAACCAACACAATATATCATACACCCCATCTTCTTGTACACATCATCAGATAACCAAAATAGGTCCTATACAAAAGAGATCTCCTCCAAAATAAGAACTTGTGGAACTTACCTTGATTCTCTTCAGTTTTTCTTTAGGCGAAAAATGGTGAGGTAATTGTCCTGTAGCTAAATAATTAGCAATATCTACAAGCCAAGGAGATTTAATGGAAATTAGAAATAAATGTTTGTGAGGAAAGTTATCATCTGTAAGAATTGTTTCACCTTCATTATGGATCCTAGAAATCAAATTTGCAATTATATTTTTCTTTCCTGGTTTATCTAGAATGGCAAGGATGTCCCAAATCCAATATTTCTTTCTACCTTGGCTATGACCTACAAGGAAGCCAATAATTAGATTTTTTAGAGGTTAAACATAAAACAAAAATGACATTAAACAAATGGAGAAACAAAGCATAAGATGTGAATTAGACAATGAAAACAAGAAACAAACTAAACATAAGAGAATAAAAATAGATCCTCTTTATTAATTGTTGGTAGAGATACAATAGATTAATTCCAAGACACTTTAAGGAGCAATGGAGAGTAATGGTGCTCCCAAACTCTCAGCAAGGATTTTTGTCTTCTTCAATCCTATTGCAAGGCACTTCTCTATCAAAGAAGCTATATAAAACTCTAAAAATGGTGATTCTCTAGGTAAGGTAATGTTGATTGCTCAAACAAGTATGGAAGCATGAATTTTATCGCACTTCCTCTTGTTTTTGGCTCTCAATCCTCTTGTATTTATAGATTCAAAATAAGATCATGGCTCTTCCTTAGCTAATTAATGAGAGGATATTCGTAGGAGACATGAGTCCTTTGTAGAATCGATAACTTCCTAATTAAGGATGGAGAGGCTTGAAAATGGGCAATTGATTTTGACTTATAAAAGAATTTTGTACCATTCAATGTGTTGTGATCAATGAGTTGTTGAGTTGTCACTTTGGTGGATTTGTGCGACTATTGAAGAAACAACCACATGGGTCCATCCAAAACTGCTTTAGAACACTCACACAATTTAATTTTTTAAATGGACCTTTAGAAAACATTTTATTTTTTAGGTTCCATGATGCTTCTAGTGGAAATTAATACACCCACACATGTTGTCTTTTTTACATTTAATGTAACTTAACTTGTACAATTGTGTGTATGATTTTTCCATAATAACACGGTGATATTGAATTCTTGTAGTAAAAGAGGCCACCTAGTCACCATACCATTGTGATTGGTTTGTTCATTAAATATCAGATTGCAAAATGATTAATATGAATTAAATTTTCATAGCCAATTATGCAGTGCCTAAATTTATTCATAGCTTGCACTACTACAATAAATTATTTTTTCGGTTACAATATAGCTTAATTTAGAAGGTGTTGGGTTCCTACTTACAAAACAAATGGTAATAAATTTGATTTTACTTTTGTCCTAAAACTACTCGTAAGGTTGTATATGAGGCATCAATGGATGTATGAAAAGTAAGATACCAATTTGGTCCTCTCAAAGAAGTGCTTTAGAGATTTTTTCTTTTAGTGTTTCAAAGGCAATTTGACAAGGAATATCTTTGAAAAGGAATTTTAACAATGGTGACACTATTTTGTAAAGTTCTATATAAATCAATTATAATAACTTCCATGAACCGAAAACTAATATTTACTAAGCTCATCCAATTTTAACAGTCCACTAAAATTTTATTAAGCTAGCAAAATTATTAAATAAGGTTCACTTCCAATATTAACTTTAAATTTAGATTTTTAACCATTTACTTTAAACTCAAATAACCTTTTTATTTTCTTGGTACCAAAAGTTCCAAGTCACTTGTACCCTTCAGAAATTACCTCACTTAATTCCAAGGGTACCATAACACTTTCCTTTGAAGTACCTGAGGAGGGGAACATCAATGTAATGGTGGAGGAGCCTATCAATTCTAGTGTCATCCTTGTTGAGAGACTAATGGTGATTGAGGATTACGGTGTCCATATTAATGTGCACCCCTCAGTTATACCATGTGAGTGACTGAATATATAATATAACCCTTATGGCATTGTGTAACTTCAAAGTGGAAGTTTCTTCCAATTTCCAACCTAAGCCACAACTAGAGTGCTAGTGAGTGAAATCAAGGATGTTGTTCCAACCCTTCAAGATGATCCAATTTACTTCATACAACCCTTTTACCCATATGTAAGTAATTTGGAAAGAAAATACCTAGTGCCTACATTCACTATACATGTTATAATTATTATGTAAGCCAAGATGACCAAATTTAATTCATACAACCCCATTACCCATATGTGAGTCATTTGGAAAGAAAATACCTAGTGCCGACATTCACTATACATGTTATAATTATTTTCTAAGTGTGTTTATCATTAAAATTTCAAATCCAAAATAAACATCACTCCATAATCAAACTAGAACCACTACTCAATATTGTTCATTTACAACATCATGGTCCCTTGCCACACTCAAAAAATAATGAACAATTAAAAATCATAAAATATATGTACCATGTTTTCTTCAAATTTCAATAGTGTCAATATTTAATATCAATCCCATCAATTTAATCTATCTTGATATTCAATAATATGCATAACAAGAGTCGTCATATGAAGTAACTATTTGGATCATCAATATATCTTGTCCTCGAACAATATTGTATCAATCATAATATCAGTCTCAAAGTAAAAGTTAAAAACTAAAAATTCCTATCTCAAGTCAAGGTGAAACATAGCATTACATAATTCAACACACACTTCTTCATCGTTGAAACACATATAAATATCAAATCATTGTAATCATATTAACTTTAAAGAAATAGAGTGCATAATACATCCAAAAATGACTTCTCAGATAAATTGATCCCTTTCCATGTTTAATAATACTATTTATATAGCTTCAAAGTTCCTTCTAAAGTGATTTATCAATATTGTGGTCACTCCTACACCTATGTATTTACAAGTTGATCATAATTGTATAACAAATTATTCTATATAAATATAATTCCTAATTACCTTTGGTGATTGTTTCCTCCATTACTGTTAATCATTGGATGCATGAAATCCATAGACCAATCTTTGATGTGAGTCGGCGCTGATGTGATCATATGTATGTTGATTGGTCCAATTCATTGTCATAAAATCTTTAACTTGGGATTTGACTAATCTCTATCATTTACCTAGTTGCTTCTAAAACCTAGTTTTCAAACACATCCATCTCCATGTCATTTGCAATCTCATCCAACTTTTGGTTTCTCCTTTGGGTAGCTAAAACTATAGAAAATAATGAACCTACCATGGACTCTGCTATATAATTTATAGTTTCGATAGGATCATTGATTCTTGTAGCTACTTAATAGGAAAATGAATAATAACCTGAATTGAATATTAACAGATGAAAAATGTATGAAAACAAACAATTTACCTTACAATTCTTTCTTGGTATCTTATCTGGTAGATGGTAGGTATTATGAAAAAATGGAGTGAAATTGTGGTATGAAACATTTAGAATACAAAATTATAGGAAAACAAAGTGATAAAAGTGCTGCAAATGAGAACCCAACATCTCCCCCATATAGAAGGTGTTCCATGTCCTCATGCAACAAAATTTATTATTTTGTCTACCAAATATTATGTTTTCTTATACAAAATTTTCAAAATTTTGTTTTATGAAAGTTTCAAACATGTTTTGAAGCGTCGATTAGAATGTCCAAGCCAAGGGCACAACATTCTTCTTATGTTTTTATACATTTCACTTAATCTTAAGCCCCATATTCCATATGCTTGTTTTTTGGCTTTTCCTCTACCACTTCCTGGTCATTTTAGCTAATAGTTACCGCTTTTCTTCCAATTGTTCCTTATGTATTTGCAAAATTTCAACATTATTTTTGAGCATTTATTTTTCATTTTTATATACCTATCTAGTAACTCTAGTTCTTAAATCTCTATTTTAAATCTTTTAACTTTACTTATTTTTTGTACCTATGATGCAATAGGTATAGAGTCATTTTCCTCAAGAGGTTCTTCATCTAGAAAATTTTCAACAAGATCTTCAAATGTAAAGTTTTCTTTACGGTCCATAATTGTAAAATCTTCAAGTTTTGTTACGCTATTTTCATAAGTATCTATTGTCATCTATGTATCAAAACTTGGTGAGGATTTTGGAGTAGACTTTGTTCTAATTCCCTTGACTAAAATTTTCTGAAATATATCATCATCATCTGTGCTCAAATCCTCCAATGAATCTTCAATCTCAGTACCCATTTTTCATAAACATATCTTTCATCATTCTTTTGGTTTCCTCTATTTCTTATCATGCTTTGTGTAGAAGTTCTCTCAAGATGAGGACTCTTATTGAAGGAGCCTTTTCTATTCTTTGTTTTAATTGCATCCTTCTTTATAGTATGGGGTTTAAAACCCTTCTTCTTGTATTCTATCTGTGATTTTCCTTGTGGAATTTTAGTTTTCTAAAATTTTGAAACACTTATCTCCTTATGGTTTGAATAATTATTCTTATTTTCAAGTTCAATTTTCTAATGTTTCCTCTTTTGACTGTTTGTCACTTTCTTTTCTGGTTGTGAACCATTGGCTCTATCAACACAAATGTTTTATCTTTTGCTTTCTTTCAACTAAAGTCTCTATAAATTGATATAAATTGATTTCTAACCAAAAAAACATACCATGTATCATTTTTGCTCTATAACTCATCTTCACCCAAGATTTTTACTAAATCAAAATTATATAAACTCCTTTCTAGATTCCTAAGGTTTCTTTGAATCCCTTTAGACATTTTCTTTTGACTATTCAATAGATAAAATGGAATTTTTTTATTCTTATCTACTTGAAAATACATCAATAACCTCAAATGGTAAAAGAAAACAAGTAATACCTTCTTTCATAGTTTATATACTTTTGAATGATGAATAAGATGTTTTTCCATTTCTTCTTCAACAACTTCCTTGGAATCCCCTTCATGTAGCTCATTGCTTTCTCTATATTTTTCAATAGTTGTTTCCAAGTCTGTTCCTTCAGTCTCTAGTTCTTAAACCATTTTCCCTTGTTTTTGATAATTTTGTATCTTGAGATATAGAGATTTCTAACGTTTGCATCCTTAAATCACCAACTTGTGCCCTAATTCCATTAAAAGTCTCTATGAATTCCAACATGACTTTATCATTGATTCTTGTGAATTTCTAGAAAAAGGACAACCATCCTATCTTTTTAGATATTTGACCACACTTTGGATATGCTTGTAAAACCTCAAAATAACTTGGTTCATATTGCACCACTGGACCCATATTTGTAACATAGAGTGCAAGAGGATATGCTATGTCTCACAATTTTACTTTTTGTCACAACATATCGCAATAATCTATGAAGTTTTGAATTAGAAGCAAATTTTTCACGTTAAAGTTGAATTAATTTTATTTTCCAGACATTTAAATTATAAAATCATTTTCTCAAAAATGTCTAGGTTAATAAACAAACTAAAAATATGAAAATCAATTTCTTGTGAAATTGCTTTTTCAGTCCAAATTTAGTAAAGGGGGAGCTTGAAGTATCTATAATCACCCTCTAGTAATTCCACGCTTAACGGTAACTCCCTAGAGGTGTTATTTACACAATGGATTCATTGATTGGAAAAATTAGGTGGTTGTCCTTGCATTTTTTCACAGGTTTTACAAGATGTCAGATAGGAAAGCAATATTTTTTGACTTGTAACTCCTTAACCAGAATTTAGAATTGACAAATAATAAGATAATTGGTTAGGGTAACTTTACTACACCAAATTGTATAGGTTACATGCTATATATTTGATTTGTTTTTTTTCTAATAATCTTGGTTGTTAGAATTCTACTCTATTCTAGCATTTATTTATTTTTACAACGAAAAACAAATAAGCCAAGAGCGCATCCACCATATTGACTCCATAAAATGCAGTGGACATAAACCAAAGGTTTTTGGGGATACTTAGGGACTCCTCCCTTGGATTTTTAGAAGTTTTTGGGCCTAAAAAGCAAGGGCTTAGGCCAAGGCGATAGTGGGTCCCTACCTTGTCTGTGCCCATCTAGCATGACAACTAGGACCTTAGAAGCACTAGTAAAAGGACTGATAACAAAATGGAGGCTTCAAATATCTCCAAAATATTCACCGTCAATAGATGACTAATTGACATAAGTCTTATGGTGTGCAAAATTTGTTTTTCTTAATGAAGTCAAATCATAGATGTGTTGGTTGTCATATCTATATATTAAGGGATTGACCTCGTCTTGTTGTAACCTCTTTCCTTCTATGAAATGTAAGTTGTATATATAAATTTTTTTGGAGATCTCATATTGCAGACACACATAAGAACACGATAGAAGAGGAGGAATAGATTCACATTAGTATAGAGGAAGAAAATAAGTGATGTAAAGCTATTCCCTATAACATTTGAATGTTGAATAAACAATTTATTTGCTATTGATTGTGAAAAAAGCTCTATATTCTTCCTTCATGGTATGTGCCAAAGGAGGTGAGCCTCACTCTCTCCAGTATACACTACCCAATAGTTTATTTTCCTAGGTGTCTTTTACTTCTGCATTTTCTAGTTTCAATTATGCATGAAATCATCGTTATTGTTTCCTTTATCAGTGGGCTACCCTCTTGAGGTGTTAAATTAACCTATTTATGCTTTATTTTTCATTCATTTATGCTCATTAATTTGTTACAAGTGTGTTATCGACTGAGTGTGGTGTGCTACTAGAAATCTTAGATGTTATTAACTCGAAGATCTAAGAAAGTAAAATCCAAATGAATTAGTCCTACAATTATGATCTATTATTGAATGTTAGTTTTTTTGTGCTAATTTCAATTCCATATTTATAATCAAATGCTTGTTTATTGCTTCCTACGCATAGGTTTCCTTAGGTTGTTTGGTGATTGAAACAGGTAAATTTCATCAAGTTTAATGTGACATTCATGAGAAAAATAGCTTAAAAGAACAATGTTGAACAAAAACAATAAAAATTAAAGAAAACCATCAATTGAGCACTTTAACACGGTGATTTAATGAAGGAGTTCACCCCTCCTCGGCTACATCTCCTTGGTCTAGCTTCCATGGCTTGGGCTTTTGTGTTAGCTCAATATGAAAAAAATGATGTTTGCAAAGGTCTATTACTCCTCATACCTACACCAATGTGTTCAGAATGTCAAAATTAGCTAGGAATACCTTTTCCTGAGTTCAATTTGGTTGAAAAATGCTCCAGTTATGGCTCAAACAGTTTTTCCCTACAAATCTGCCTCCAAATATAGAAGAACTCCAGTTAGGGCCGCTAAATCTGTAGTTCGTGCCAAAATAGTGGAATCCGCCAAAATGATGTGGTTTTTAACTACAAGTTTAATTAAATATTAAATGGATTTAATTATCCACTAATCCACAATTAGCACTATAATTCCACAATTAAGGATAAACGTAACTGTTGGAGATTTATGCGGAGGTCACATGTGGTGACATAAACCGTCACGGTGTGGTTTGCATTGGAGCCACTAGAGGTTACGTTAACATCACAGTTGGCACATTCATATGGGCAGTGAAGGTTAAGTGTTGTCCGCCATTAACATAACCGTTAACTGTTTGCAATAACCATTGTTGCAATCACATGTATGCAGTAACCGTCATGGTTTCGTTGTGTTGTCCATCGGTTGACATAACTGCTTGGTGTCAACTATGGGGCATTCAGATGGGGAAGGATGGCTTGTGGGTTGGCCCTCCCCTAACTACCAACCCTCAACATAACACAATTCAAATACATGTGAAATGTGATATGGTTAACAACCATGTGGTAGCGTCGACGGTTAAGATTTGTGGACTGTGTAGCGAAGGTCACGAGGTCGAACCCTGGTGCCTCCACCAAATTTTGTTCCTTTGTGCTCAAGTCTACCTAGGCCATTAGGAGGTGCCACGTGGCAGCCTCTAGACTGGCCACGTGGCATTCTCTCATTGGCCCAGAATTAACCAATGAAACTACGCCAACACACCTTCCACATCACCAAGCTAAAACCTAATAAAATCTTGACACTTATTGGAGCATGATAGAATGTTGACCAAACTTTGACCTTTCCTAGTCACTTGCCACGTCAGCAGTACAAACTGCTAACTGTGCAGTGACTAGGATTTTTTTTTCAAAATTTCACCTGTTTAGCAAAGTTCCTTATACAAACTTAGTTTTCAGTGAAATGAGTTTCATTAGGATCATTTTTCCAAGGCAGACACGATCATTAGGGTTTCGAGCCATTCTGAGACATTTTATTTTTGAGCTAAATACTGAGCACATGATTATTCCTCCCCACTAGAAGCCTTTTGGACCCCATAATATACTATCAATTGTTCAGCAAGTGAGGGTATATCTCCCTCACCTTCTCAATCAAGAGCCATTTGGCTTTAGAAGGCTTTTGTCCCTTAAGCCCCACTCTAAGGTATTCGACATCCCTTCTTTTTGAAGTCCTGGTTCTTCTATCAAGTATGATATCCTGCTGAAGTTCATCAAGGTATTCTGGCGAGAAATCATCTATTGATGGTAGTTGGACATGCTCTCCTTGATCATCAATCAAAGGAGGCTCAAACAATCTCAAATTCTCAACAGTAACAACAAAGTATATTTTCATATAAGGAGGCAAAACAAGCTTAAATGCATTGTTACCAATCTTTTCCAGAATTTTAAAAGGATCATAATGGATTGGCTTAAGTTTTTTACCTTCCCCTTGAAGTCTCTCTTTGCTAATATATAAACATACTTCATCTCCAACTTGAAATTTGTGATCAACCCGACGTTTGTCATGACTTGCCTTATAGTTGATTTGATTTTTCTCAAGTTGTCCCTCCACTATATGATGTATCAACTAAATTTGATCTGTGAACTTTCTTGCCTTATTGATGTCACTATGACGATCGATGGTGACATCTTTTTCAAAGATGAATTCCAATGGCGATCTTGGAAAATACCCATAACGTGCCTCAAATGGCGATGTGTTTGTGGAAGAATGCTTTGCCCTGTTATATGCATGATCTATGTAATATAACTATTCATCCCACAACTTGGGGTGTTTGCTACAATATCCTCTAAGAAGACGAATGATTGTTCCGTTGACCACCTCGTTTTGTCCATCTATTTGTGAATGAAAGGATGTACTCTTCTTCAACTTTGTGTCCATCATGTCCCATAAGTTTGACAAAAAATTCCCAACAAATTGAGAATCTCGATCACTTACAATGGAAGTAGGAAGACCAAAATGACCCCAAATGTTTTGGAATAAAAGATGAGAATTTTTTATTTTTTTTAATTTAATTTAATTTTATTTATTTAATTTATTTATTTATTTTTTTCAGCTATAATTTTCTTTTTACATGGTGTTAGTATACACATTTTGCTGAACCTGTCTACAACTACATACAAGTAATCATGACCTTTCCTTGACAATGACAAGCCTCCTACAAAATCCATTGAGATACTCTCCCATGGACGTGAAGGTACTTGAAGTGGAGTGTACATTCCTAGTTTCCTATTACTAGGTTTACTAGTTGCACACAAATAACTTCCTCTTGTGAAACAAGATACATTATCGAACATACGTAGACAATAACAATACCTTTGGAGATTCGATACTATCTTGCCTACACCAAAGTGTCTAGCAATCAATGAAGTGTGTTCCTCCCTTATGATGGTGTTTCTTTCTCCCCATGGAATACATAACTTGCCCAAATGATACAACAAACTGTTATGTACATGATATTCCAACTCGTCAACTTGGTTTCCTTGACTTAATCTTGCATACACATCTTGAAAGACAATATCATATGTATATTGTTCAATGTAACTTTCATGTAAAACAGAATTTTACTTGAGTATAACATATGAATTTACAATAGGCCTTGAAAGCATATCATCTACCTTATTGTAGATTCCCTTTTTGTACCTGATAACCAAATGAAACTGTTGTAGAAAACCCATCCATCTGAAATGTCGTCACTGTTGCAACTTTGACTGGGATTGTGAGCACTGCAATGGTTGATGGTCAGTATGGATAATAGTCTCCTTTCCATCAAGTAGCATTTCCATTTTTTGACACTTTGTACCAATGCGTAAAGTTCTTTGTCATAAGTGGGATATTGAGTTACAGCTCCATTAAAATTTTCAGAATGAAATGAAATTGACTTACCATGCTGCATAAGAACTGCTCCCATGGCATAATCACTAGCATCCATATGAATCTCAAATGGTTTCTAAGATACAAAAAATCCAATACTAGTGTTGAACTGATCTTTTGCTTCAAAGCATCAAATTATTTTTGTTGTACATCTCCCCAATGGAATACTTTCTTGACACTTGTCAATGGATGTAATGGAGCTACAATGGAAAAAGAATTAGTAATAAATTTCCTCCAATATTGTGTTGTCCCTAAAAAGATTCTTACCTCTGTAACTGTATTGGGCTTGGGCCAATTTATAATGACTTCAACCTTAGAGGGGTTGATCTTCAACTCACCTCCTCCAACAATGAGTCCCAAATACACTAAATAAGTCTTACCAAATTCACACTTTGACATCTTTAAAAACAACTGTTTTTTTTCTCAAGACATCAAGTACTTTGTTTACATTCATGACATGTTCATTTCTGGATTTGCTAAATATGAGTATATCATCTAGGTACACAATGACAAAGTCATCTAGAAATGGTCTCAATATATCATTCATTACTCTCATGAAAGTAGTTGGAGCATTTGTAAGACCGAAAGGCATAACAAGCCACTCAAACAATCCTTGTTTAGTTTTAAATGCGGTTTTCCAAATGTCTTAGTCAGCTATTCTAACTTGATGATAACCACTTCGTAAATATAGCTTAGTGAAATACTTTGCATACCTCAATTGATCAAGAAAATTATCAATTATTGAGAGTGGATAACGATTATTTTCCGTGATTTTGTTCAGTGCATGGAAATCCACACACATGCACCAAGTCCCATGCTTCTTTGGCACCAAGACAATGGATAAACCATATGGTGAAGTAGATGGGCATATGATACCTTTGTTCAACAGTTCTTGAATTTGCTTTTTGATTTCCATGCTCTCCATAATTGACATGTGATACATGCCAATGTTTTGAAGTGGAACATCCTGCTGCAACTATATCTCATGTTGAATTCCCCTCTTGGGAGGTAACTCCTTGTTGGGCATGGAATCCCCCTACAACATGTTTTGGGGCTCAAAGCCCAAGTTTTGAGTGGTATTATTGTAAATATCCGTGAATTGCCGGTGCGAAATGTATGTTGGAGTCATAAGGTTGTCTGCCCTAAGTTTGAATGTAATGTCGGCCTACCCATGGTCCGCGGACCATGGGATTGTATAAATAGAGCAAAGCTCTAAGTGTAAAAGAGAGTTAGAAGTGAGGAAGTTAAAGAGAAGTATGAGATAGAAGTACAGAACAAGTGTCTAAGTGTACCTTGGGTCATAGTAGTAGGAAGAGGCTCTACAACTGAGTGCACAGAGGCTTAGTAGAGTCCGTAACTGAGTGCGCGTACCCCTGCAATTGAGTGCGTAGGGAAGAGTCGAGTTTGTAACCAAAGAAAAGATTAATAAAGAAAATTTTTGTTACCAATTTTATGCATCTGTATTGAGTTATTACATGTTTGATCTCATTTGCAATCATATTGTTTATTTATTGTGCACTCTTGTATGAATTGTGAATATTGTTAATTATAATTGAAAGCGTACAAATAAGTTAAGTTAATCAACTAATATCGGGATACTAGTAAGGACTTGAGTAATAACACTGTTCAACCCCCAATTAGGGTTGCGCAAAGGCAGCATCTCAGGCTATGAGGTACGGATAAGTATGTGTAGCGACATGCGTGCAGGGTCGAACTGCGGACCACTTGAAACCATCAAACATCTCCAAGGTGCAGAAATATAGTTCTAGCACCCTCCCATACTACTTCGGGTGAGACCTCAGTCTGCGCTCCATAGACTGTTGCCGAAAGGGCCAGTAGTACCAGTATTTGTTTGGAAAATTGACCTTCGAACCTGGGTCAAGCCCCAACAAGCCAACAAATGGTTCCATTGTCGAGACGAGGATTTGCATAAGGGATTTCTGATGTCGTGTCACTAGAATCCGACGAAGAAAGAAATTGAAGGGTGGTTGGACAGAAAGATTCATGAGTTTGTGGCATAGGAAAATAGGAATATGTGAGTATCAAAGGAACAATGGTTAGAGTGCTACTTATATATGGAAATCCATGAAATTTTCTTTGCATCCTTCCCCTCTGAGTTGTATTAGGTCCCTATAATACTAGTGATTACCCCATTACAATTGTAGTTGTATCCCTTATTAATATCGTTGTGCCCCTATTGTCCCCATATTTTTATTACTGTGCCCCATAGAATCCCTCTATTGTTATTTTTGTGGCTTTATATTATTATTGTTAGGTCGGCTGGGTTATATTGTGACTCCTTAAACTCCTATATATAGAAAGGAGGTTTTGTCATTTGTATCATCCAAGAATTGTTCATTTGTGTAATTTAAAGTAGGTTGCCCCTTCGAAAAGGCTGAATTCTAAGGCGTTGATCTCTCTTTTCTATCTTTTTGTGAGCTGGTTTCATAACATTTGGAATCAGAGCTTTGGATTCTAGGGTTTTGCTCCTCCAAATAGGTCATCGTAGCATTTTCGCTATAACTTTTTTTTGCGACATTTCAGAAGCAAAAAAAAAAAACCATTTGAGAAGAAATTTCATTGAACCTCGAATCTAAATTTCAAAGCTTTTCACGCTATATTTGCAGAGATATGATCTGAGGAAGTTGGTCTTTTTGTAGACTCCTAAATTACATTCCAAACAGGTGACCTTGGGAAAATTGTCATAAATTTCTCTCTGAGCATCAAATTGAAATTTCGTAAGAAGGTACAGAAACAGGATGGGTTGTAGTTTCTTGTATATATTTTTCAGAGCCAAAGGTTGAAACAGTAACTTGTGGCACGTCATACAAGTTCGCTCTACTAAACTAGTCTATAATCAGGTCACTATGGGAGATTTCGCATAACCCTTCCTTGGAGAATCCAATTTGGATAAGATTGGTGGCATTGGAAAGAGGACACAGAAGGCTATTGCAGGTCGCAATTTCATAACTAGATGATTTGAAAGCACAAAGATACATCAGAGGCAATATTGAGCTCCTACAAAGTGAAAAAATGTGTGTAGATTCTTTTAAATTTTTTCTTAAGATTGGTTTGAAAATTTATTTTGAAGGAATTCAAAGGGCTAGTAGAGCATTATTATCAGTAATTGATGCCCCGAGGAAAGAAAATGCAAACACCTAGTAAGGAACCTGAAAGCTCTAGCATGACTCATGAAGAAGAGGAAGAAATGCTACATGATATATTCAAAATTACAAGAACAAGTGCAACAAGTGTCACTTGCACAAAAAGCAACAGAATCTAAGATGGATGGTTTAAGGAAAGATGTTAGAAGCTAAGATGGATGGTTTAAAGAAAGGTGTAGAAGCTAAGATGATGTTTAAGAAAGGTGTAGAAGCTAAGATGGATGGCATGGAAGCTAAGATGAATGGCATGGACGCTAAAATTGATGGCATGGATGATAAGATGGAAGAATTGAAGATAAATATGAATAAGTAACTACAAGAAATGGTCACTAATGGTGAAAGGCTACTAAAGGAAACTCATGATGAGAACAAAAGAAATGTTAATCATGATTCCATAGGCTCTAATGACTAATCAAAGACCCACTATATTCCAAAAATTGATATGAGGAAGTTTGATGGCAAGGATCCTGCAACATGGATATTACAGATGGAGCAATTTTTCGATCTCAATAATGTGCAAAACACACAAAAGGTATGTATGGCAACTTTATATTTGGAACCAAATCAGTTGGTATGGTATCAATGGCTTTTCTCTCGTAAACAATTTATCACTTGGGAAATTTTTACGGAAGAATTGATAGCACATTATGAGGATACAAAAAGCAACACTTTTTT
>APFE030106333.1:141500-182098 GCA_000404065.3 Pinus taeda | reverse complement strand
CATATTTTTATTACTGTGCCCCATAGAATCCCTCTATTGTTATTTTTGTGGCTTTATATTATTATTGTTAGGTCAGCTGGGTTATATTGTGACTCCTTAGACTCCTATATATAGAAAAGAGGTTTTTTCATTTGTATCATCCAAGAATTGTTCATTTGTGTAATTTAAAGGAGGTTGCCCCCTCGAGGAGGCTGAATTCTAAGGTGTTGATCTCTCTTTTCTATCTTTTTGTGAGCTAGTTTCATAACAATTGTGAAGCTAATAGACAATCAAGGAAGGTGCAGGCTCGATAAACCGATTGTGTGGACACCATAATTAGTGCATAGGCTAGAAGCATTGGAAGATAAGATCGTGGACGCTATGGACCATTGGCTCAATCGAATTATAGGAGGATCTATCACTAAGTTCATAGTAGACACGACAATCAACTACAACGAGGCAGAATGATGCTTCCTCAAAGGACCGCGAGGTAAGTACATTAAATCTTTGAACACTTGGATTAAGATGCTATTGTGTGAAGAGTGGATTATGTGAATAAATTGATGTTTGGGGCTACACAAATTGGGAGGTTCTATAGAAACGAAGGTAGTGCAGAGATAGAAAATAGCCCCTTGATTTCACCTCGGTGGGAAAGTGAGGAAGAGCATGCGAAAGTTTCTCCGAGGAGCATGATCAGTTTGATAAGGCAACAAACTCCGTGCATACCACCCTCACATACACCACCATCGGTCTCACCATATTCACCTCCATCTCCACCCACACCACCTCTGCCACCACCATAGTTCAATATGGTGAGTGCGATAAAATTGCTAGTATTTAGAGAAGTAGGGAACGAAGATCCGGACCAATTTTGGTTCATGGTAAGGGCCGTAAGGGAAGTACAAGGAGTCGTGGATGAAAATATAAAGAAGGCAATGCTAGTAAACGCATTGCAATATCATGCACTAACATGGTACATTAAGCATTCTAATGACCATCCAAATGCGGGGATCGCAGATATCCAGGCTGCGCTGAACAGGGAATTTAGCAGGCCAAAGTCAGAGACACAATCGATTATCGGTTTCAGGAGATCATGATGCTTCCAGGTGAGACCCCATGGGATTTGGATTAGAGACTGAAGAGTATGATTCGTGAAGCCAAAATGACCTTGACCGATGGGCAGCACCATGCATGGTTTGTAGCATCACTAACACTGCATCTAGGGATGGCGCTAGCACAACAGAAGTTATCCACCCAAGATGAAGCTTTGGAGATTGCAATGAGATTGAACGAGACCCCAATACAAGATCCTGGCCTGGGAGTCCAAAAAATCCACACGCAACTACAAAATTTGTGTCTGAAAATGCAGAGTTTGAAATAGGACAAGACAACTTGGCTAGAGCCGCGCGAGGAGGTATGGTGCATAAAATGCAAAGGCCAGGGGTCTGATAAGGACCATTGTCCAGTCTTCGCGAACTACTTGGCAGGAGGAGGGCCGATGCCATTAATACTAGAGGCACAAGGACGACCAAGTGTTGCACCTGCATTATGGTGCGCGACTTGTCAGATAGGAGGAAAACATGCTATAGATAATTGTCATCTATTACATCTTTCCAACAATTGTTTTGTAATTTTTGTAGGTTGGTAGGCCATGATGAGCGCACCTACAGAAAATATGAACTGATGATGGATCAGACTTCTACCTACATAGTGTAGACCAAAATGCGAGCCCTCGACCTAAATGCGGGAATGGCGTGCACTGGATTTCAGGGGCGCAGATGAGGTTGAGGTGGAATGGGACCAGGAAAGGGTTGTGGATAGCTGATTTGTTACAATTGTGGAGGGCTAGGGCACTATGCCCATGACTGTACAAATCCGATGAGAGCATCATGTTTTTATTGTACTCAGTTTGATCATGAGACAGAGGATTTCCCTACACTGATAGCAAGGCTGCGCGATAAAGGGATACTCCAGCCTCCCCTGACTCAGAATTTGCAAATGATGAGGTCTGAGCCACACGAAGAGGACCCGAATGTAAACATAGTGCTCTGAAGCGGTATCATGATAGGAGATGAAAAAGGAAAGCAGCCTGAAGAAAGTGCATGGGTTTGTAAGGCTCCTACAAGGGAGCCTAAATTTGATTTAGAGTGTGCAAAGGAGACATTCATGGAAGCTAAGAAGAGCTTCATGGAGGCCTCCATTTAGGTAGTAAGGATCAACTAGAGCCGAAGATGGATCCTTTAATGATCACTACCTTTTTGGAGACATGTATGAAACTGCTACATGACAACAAGGCTATAAAAGGACTACATGAACTTATCACTAGATACGTTGGATCAAGAGAAAGGTGCATAGTCCAGAAACTTAGAAAGCATGCGTTGCAAACAGGAAGGGAAATGAGATTCATTGCGCAAATTGGAGAGTACGAAATGGATCAAGTAATTCTGGGTCTCAGATTAGATGTGAATGTACTGCCAAAGAAAACATGGGAATGTATGGGCAAGCCTGCATTACAATGGTCTCCTATTCAATTGCGAATGGAAAACCAATAGAAGATCCTACAGATGGGAAGGTTCAGGGGAAACAATAGACATCGAAAGTGCAAGTGCGCTGGCAGATTTCGAGGTGATAGAGATTATCTATGACAATAATCCCTATCCGCTACTGGGAATAGATTGGACCACTAATATGAACATAGTAATAAATCTAAAGAAGCACAAAATGACTTTTGGGAAAAAGTCACTACATGTAGTGTCCTTTAGACCCTACGGAAGGGGTGCGCTACATGGAACTAGTGCGCAACAATGATAGTGATGATGATATCAACTATATGTACAAGATAACCACTTAGGAATAGGATTGGGTGAATCCTATAGTAGATGGCTGGATTTCGTGGGAGTGCGAAAGCTCCTGCACATGAGATGCAGATGAGGAAATAGAATGATGGAAAAACCGGTTACATGTGGTAACCACACTCAATTGCAACATGATGGTAACATCACTGTGCTGCGTGACAATAGAGGTAAGGGATTTGCCAAGGTATGATGGGTTGAAAACGGTAGATGAATTCCTGAACAAATGTGAAAGCGTAGTGCCATAACAACAACAGTTCGATGCTCTAAAATGGGCACTACATGTTATGCCCGCAAGGTGGTGGGGAATGCATCATAGAAGATTTGAGGACTAGCACGGATATAGAAGGATGATACGCCTATGATTTGGGAAACCACAAATGCGGCTAGTAGACAAGTATGATGGATGGGATGATCCACATACATACCTCGCGAAATGGACCAAGGTCTACGGGGAAGAGCCACAGCCTAAATGGGTGCATTTGTTCTATCATACCCTAGATGTCATACCCATGAATTGGTATACTGAGATAGAGCTCTGCCATGGTACAGGCGAATCGGATATCTTGCGCAAGGGATTTCTATTAACTTTCACGTTTGAATATTGTTGGTGGGATATTGTTGACGATGCACTATAAGTAGTAAAAGCAGCTATCTTCAAAACACCCCAGGAGCCAATGGAAGTGCTTCAGCCAGAATGGGTGATACAATTGGGCTATGCACTGGATTGTTACAATGTAAATATTGAGGAGGATGATGAGGACCCATGAAATATTAACATTCCAGAAATGGAAGGTTGTTGCGAGGTTCAAGGACCATTGATTGAGGATCTCGACATCACTGCGCCACTAAAAACGAAGCACGTAAACATTGGAATAGAGGCAGAACCAAAGTATGCCATGCTTGGAGACTATTGGGATGATGCCACAGTGGATAAGGTCACTGAGTTACTCCATGAATACAAAGACTTGTTCTCGACCAAAATTACAAATTTAAAAGGGATCATTGGCGAGTTAGGAATGACGAAGATCACCCTGAAACCCGAAGCGAAGCTGGTTAAGTAGAGGCCTTACCGTTTGAATCCGAAATATAAAGAAAAGTTCCATAAAGAATTAGACAAAATTCTCATAGCCAGAATTATTGAGCTAGTGGAAGAATCCAACTGGGTGAGTCCTATGGTAGTGCAGGAGAAAAAGCAAAAGGGCCAAATAAGAATATGCGTGGACCTCAGGAAGCTGAACGATGCCTGTGTACACGATCCATTCCCAACACCATTCATAGATGAAGTACTAGAAAGTTTTGGTGGCTAGGAAGCATACTCATTCATGGATGGGTTCTCAGGGTACCATCAGATCAAGATCGCGCCACAAGACAGGAGAAAAATGACCATTTGGATTGAAAAACACGCCAACCATTTTTTCACGTATCGTTGCTGTTGCGTTCAAAGAATACATCCACAAGTTCTTGGAGGTCTATCTAGATGATTGGACTATCATCGGATTAGTTAAGCACCATGTAGCAAGCTTACACTTGATGCTGGATACTTGTCGATGACACCAAATTGCACTGAACCTTAAGAAGTGCACATTGCTCTTTCCCTTTGGAAACCTGCTGGGACATGTAGTTTGCAAACAAGGACTGATGGTGGACCCTGCGAAGATTTTCATTATTCTAAATTTGGAAGCACTGCAAAGTGATAAATAGCTACGCACTACCTTGGGACACATCGGATACTACATAAAGTTTATCAAAATCTATGCCCAAATCACCATGCCAATGGAAACATTATTGAAAAAGGATGTTACATTTGGCTGGAATAACGATTGTATGAAAAGTTTGGATGTCCTAAAGGGGAAATTGGCCTCTGCTCTAATCCTGGTCTTCCAAAAATGGGATACGGAGTTTCATGTCCATGTTGATGCGTCGTGTATCGCGCTAGGAGTAGTTCTCACAAAGGAGGGCGGGGAAGGCTTGGATCGCCCTATCACATTTGCAATTCGGAGGTTGTCCAAAGTAGAGAAGAACTATTCCACCACCAACCGCGAGAGGTTGGCAATGGTGTATGCGCTCTGAAAATACTAAAACTATTTACTTGGAGGACATTTCAAGATGTATACCGACCATTCTGTGCTCAAATACCTGATCAATAAGCCTGTGTTGGGAGGGCGCATATGCAGGTGGCTCTTATTGTTCTAGGAATATGATTTTGAGGTTGTAGTAAAGATGGGATGCTTGAACGCAGGACCAAATCACTTGTCGCACATTGAGATGGGGGAGGAACCTACTAGTTTGGAGGAAGGATTACCTAATTCACAACTCTTTGTGGTATGCGTTGCGAACGGGCACTTTGAAGATATAATCAATTTTCTGACAATAGGGACTACATCAAAGGAATTCTCCATCCAACAGGAGAAAGAATTGGTGGTGTGTGCGATGGATTTTTCTGTCATCACGGGGCACCTATATAAAATGGGAAATGATGAGATATTGTGAAGATACGTATCTAGATTCGAACGAAGTTAGATCATCGTGGAAGCACATGGGGGTGCTGCAGGAGGACACTATGCAGGATGCGCGACCACACAAAAGATTCTTTGCATAGGGTTATGGTGGCCAACCCTGCACCAGGATTCGAAAGCGCACTATAAGGCCTGCGATACATGTCAAAGGACTGGAAAACCATCACGGAGGGACGCAATGTTGTTAAATACACAAATGACACTGCAACCATTCGAGAAATGTGCAATCGATTTTGTGGGACCGATCAAACCTCAGGGAAAGACAGCCGTGTGCTACATCATCACCGCAACGGAGTACTTGACAAGATGGGCAGAAGCATAACTGGTCAAAGACTGCATGACCGCTATAGCTACAAAGTTTTTGTTTTAAAACGTGTTGACCCGGTTTGGCTATTTGAAAATCTTAATGAGTGATCGCATAACACATTTCCTGAATGAAACCATCAGTGCACTCACAGAAGAGTTCTAGGTGTATCATTATAAAAGTACACCATACCACCCGCAAGCTAATGGGACAGTAGAGGCATTCAACAAAATACTGGAGACTGCACTGACCAAAGTGTTGAATGCGCGTACCTGTCATGCTATGGGCTCACAGGAAAATGTGTAAGAAACTAACAGGATAGACACCTTACCGGTTGGTTTACGACATGGAAGTTGTCATGCCAATGGAATATATTGTACCTAGTTTGCGCATAGCAACACTCATAAGGATGACGGACTGAAAAGCTTTGGAGGAAGGCTCATGCAATTGTAAGAACTTGAGGAAGAATGGTTTTTTGCTGGGTTTCATTAGCGGGTACAAAAGCAGCGTGAAAAATCCTGGCACAACTGCCATATCAAGTTGTGCACCTTCAAGGTAAAAGACTTAGTGCTACTGTATGACAATAAGTTTGAAACATTTCCGGGAAAATTCAGAATGCACTGGCTGGGATCATACGTGGTTAAGGAGGTCATAGACAGAGGTGTAGTCTAGCTAGTTAAACTAAATAGAGAACCCTTCCCAGGAAAAGTAAATGGTAGTCGCTTGAAGCCTTACACGGGTGGGCCGACTATTTGAGTAAGTGGCCGAAGCATAGTCTTCACGTCCCGAGGAGCCGGATAAGGGCGCGAGACTATAAACATACACAGCCGATGCTGGTACAGAGGTAAGGGCACAATTTAGACACAGAGGTCTTAGAAGAACAAATGCTGCAATTTTAGCAAGCAGCAACTCAGTGTGTTGTCGACATCAGTATCGTACGAGAACAGTTGGAGGGACTTCGCTCCAAGATCGCCGTGCCGACAGAGTAACTCGAGGGCGAGTCATGATTTTTGTGTTGGGATCCTGTTGGGCATGGAATCCCCCCACAACATGTTTTGGGGCTCAAAGCCCAAGTTTTCAGTGATATTATTGTAAAGCTCCATGAATTGTGAGCGTGAAATGTATGTTAGAGTCATAGGGTTGTCTGCCTTAAGTTTGAATGTAATGTCGGCCTACCCATGATCCGTGAACCATGGGATTTTTTAAATAAAGCGAAGCTCTAAGGGTAAAAGAGAGTTAGAAGTGAGGAAGTTAGAGCGAAGTATGAGATAGAAGTACAGAGTAAGTGTCTAAGTGTATCTTGGGTCGTAGTAGTAGGAAGAGGCTCTGCAGCTGAGTGCGTAGAGACCTAGTAGAGTCCGCAACTGAGTGCAAAGACCCCTGCAAGTAAGTGCGCAGGGCGGAGTTGAGTCTGTAACCGGAGAAAAGATTAATAAAGAAAGGTTTTGTTACCAATTCCGTGCATTTGTACTGAGTTATTACATGTTTGATCTCATTTTCAATCATGTTGTTTATTTACTATGTGCACTTGTATGAATTGTGAATATTGTTCAGTATAACTGAAAGCGTACAAATAAGCTAAGTTAATCAACTAATATCGGGATACTAGTAAGGACTCGGGTAATAACACTATTCGGCCCCTGAGTAGGGCTACGTGAAGGCAGCATCTCAGGTTGCGAGGTACGCGTAAGTATGCATAGCGATGTGCACGCAAGTTTGAACCGCGGACCACTTGAAACCATCAGACATCTCCAGGGTGTGGAAACCTAGTTCTAGCACCCTCCCATACTACTTCGGGTGAGACATTAGTCTGCACTCTACAGACTATTGCCAAAAGGGCCAGTAGTACCAAGATTTGTTTGGCTAAATCACCTTTGAACCTGGGTCAGGCCCCAACAAGCCAACACTCCTTTGGTTCCTGAAACATCTCACCATTCTTGCTTACCACATCAAAAAAATAAGATTTCAATTTGTCATCACAACCTTCAAAAGATTCATAATCAATATCATTCTTTTTATTGATCATGACATGCAAAATTTTTTTTCTTGCATTTACTAGTCTCTTCATCTTCCTTGCATTAACCAAAGAAATGTTCAGCTTTTTGTGATGGGATCTCACAATGTACTCCACTCCATTCTTGAGAAATAAGTATTTGTTTTCATGGCGATAAAATACCTCTTTCCTATTATACAAATAAGGACTACACAAAATGATTCCTAAGATGTCAAATGGAACTACATCTAACTCAACTTCATCAATGAACTTTTTAGTAATGTCGAACTTGAATAACACTTCCTTGTAACCTGTAAATTTTCATTATTGACTATCTAACCCAATGGATATGGCTTATGATGAAGTACAGTTTCAAGGTTGATCTTTTTGACCAAGTCTTCTAAAATTAATTTTGATTGTGACCCACTATCAAATAATGCATCAATCTTTGTATCATTTGAAATTGCCCTCACATGAAACAACCCTATTCTTGATTCTTCATTTGGATTGTTGTTTTTACTGTTTGAGGAACTAGTGCTTGCAAAAGCTTCTTTCCCTTTTGTGACCATGGATAAAATCTTGGTCTTGTCACTAGAATCTGAATGAAGGTCATGTTGCGTGGAAGCGGTTATCTTTTGTTTTCCCTTATTGTTTTGTTTCTTAGGCCTTAGTTCGGGATGTAATTTTCAACAATGGGCTTCATCATGCCCAGCGTTGGAACATTGTTGGAATATGGTTTTCTCCCCTTCCTTCTTCACACTTGCATTCTTTTTTCCCTTCCATTGCCCCCCCTTCTCTTTCTCCTTACCATTGAAAGGCTTCCTCTTACTGCCCTCTTCTTGAATGTTCTTTCCTCTAGATTCAACATGTGTGGCTTACACACATACCTCATCTAAGGTGTTTAGATTGAACATAAGAAGAGTATGTTTCAAATAGTAATGTGAACCCACAATATATTTCAACAGTGTATCTTGGGAATTCAAATTTACTCCTAATAAAAAATCCCTCTTTCTAAACTCCTGCATATAGTCTTGGACTATTTGGCCTTTGAGTAACCTAAAATTCTGCAAACTCATAATGGAATTTTGCATATAGGCTAAAGGGTAAATTTTTCTTTTAATTATGGAAACAAATTCAACCCAAGAAATGGATATATTACCATGAATTCACATTTCCTCTTGAGTCTTTGCATCCTACCAAACTAATGCTGCTCCTTCTAGCCTCAATGAAGCCAACTGGATATTTATGTCATCTTCTTAAAGGTTCTGAATTCTGCAGTATACCTCCAATTGTCGAATCCAATTGTCTAACTTTTCTGCATTCAATTCATCATTGTACATGGGAAGTTCAAACTTAATGTCCAATTTGAGTAAGGGAGTTTTTCCTTTTGGGGTTTGGGAATGAGTATAGAAAGTTTTGGTGGTGGAAGTGGAAGATGTTTGAGATGTTGAGGATGATTTTTCCTCCATTACCCTTGGAATCATTCTTATCATATTTTTTCTCTCCTAAGCTTCCTTCTCCATGTGGAGGCTTAGAAATATGTCCAACCATTCTAGTGTTCCTCTCTCGATATAGGACTTTAACCATCTGAGTTAAAGTGTAGAATGATTTCTTGAATTCTTCCTCTTCTGAAGAAGGACCTTCAAGCTCTCTTTCTCCAAACACAATGGCTATGGATTCAGGCTCAGAAACTGGTACTTCTTGTACCTCTTCAATCTCAATTGAAGGAAAAACGTGAGGTGTTTCAAGTGAAACTAGAATTGGAAATTTGGGTGGTGGATTGTGGCCTTGTGGCTCTCCTTCTTTAGGAATTATCTTAGGAGTTGCAACCAACATTTTCCCTTCTCCTCTCTAAGAATCACAATTTTTCATCCATTAAAACCCTTCTTGGACAAAACTCAAGCAATCAAGCAAATAAACCTTTTATCTGATACCAACTCTATATGTTATTGAATGTTAGTTTTTCTATGCTAATTTCAATTACAGATTTATAAACAAATGCTTGTTGATTGCTTCCTATGTATAGGTTTCCTTAGGTTGTTTGGTGATTGAAATAGGTAAATTTCATCAAGTTTAATGTGACATTCATGAGAAAAATAACTTAAAATAAGAATGATGAACAACAAAAATAAAAATTACAACAAACCATCAATTAAACACTTTAACACAGTGTTTTGATGAAGGAGTTCACCCCTCCTAGGCTACATCTCCTTGGTCTAGCTTCCATGGCTTGGGCCTCTTTATTAGGTCAATGTGGAAAAATTGTTGTTTACAAAGCTCTGCTACTCCTGATACCTGAATCAATGTGTTCGGAATGTCAAAATTAGCTAGGAACACCTTTTCTTGAGCTCAATTTGGTCAAACAATGCTCCAGTTATGGCTCAAATAGCTTTTCCCTACAAATCTTCTTCCAACTTTGGAAGAACTCTAGTTAGGGCTGCTAAATCTGGAGTTGGTGCCAAAATAGTGGAATCCGCCAAAATGTTTTCGTTTTTAATTGCGATTTATTTAAATATTAAATGGGTTTAATTATCCACTAATCCATGGTTAGCGCTATAACTGCATAATTAGGCTAATCGTAACCATTGGAGGTTTATGCAGAGGTCACATTGGGTGACATAAACCGTCGTGGTGTGGTTTGCATTAGAGCGATGGGAGGCTATGTTAACGTCATATTTGGTGCTTTCATATGGCTGGTGAAGGTTAAGTGATGTCCATTGTTAACATAACTGTTAACTGTTTGCAATAAATGTTTTTGCGATCAGATGTATGTGGTAACCATCATGGTTTCGTTGTGTTGTCTGTTGGTTGACATAAATGTTTAGTGTTAACTATGGTGCTTTCACATGGAGAGGGTTGGCCCTCCCTTAATCGCCAACCCTCAATGTATCACAATTCAAATACATGTGAAGTGCGATATGGTTAAGAACCATGTGGTAGCATAGACAGTTAAGAGTTGTGGATTGTGTAGTGGAGGTCATGGGGTAGAACCCCAGTGTCTCCACCAAATGTTTCTCCTTTGCACCCCAGTTTGCCTAGGTCATTGGGAGGTCACACCTAGTGGCCTCTGAATTGGCCACATGGCATTCTCTCATTGGGCCAGAATTAACCAATGAAACTGCGCCAACACACCTGCCACACCACCAAGATGAAACCCAATAAATACTTTAAACTTGTCAGAATATGATTGAATGTTGAACAAACTTTGACCTTGCCTAGCCACTTTCCATGTCAGCAGTACGGACCATTCACTGTGCAGTGACTGGGCATTTTTTTCCAAAATTTTGCATGTTTAGTAAAGTGAACAAAACTCAATAACTTCCTCATACGAACTCATTTTTCAGTGAAATGAGTTGTGTTAGGATTGTTTTTCTTAGACAGACGTGGTCATTTAGGTTTCCAACTATTCTGAGAACTTTTATTTTTGAGCTAAATACTAAGTGCCTGATCAAATTATAAAATTTTATGCTTTTTATTTATGATTACATATTTCTTTCATTTAGATTCTTAATAGAGCTATGAGTGTTGTTTGAACTATTCAGTGAAATAAATTACATTACCCTCAACGTTCAACCATGACTCTTAGAAATGGCTTTTTAAGTTAACCCCCTTTTTAATTTGATAAAAGATGTCTAGGTGCTATGGTCCTGCACATACAATGTTTGCATCTCACAAGTTTACGAACTCTTGATTTGATAACTTAATGTCTTCTATTTAATAAATCACCCAACATTTTTGTTCTTGTTTCTAGGGGGATGCCAAAGGGATTGGAGCTTTGGCAGTCTTATTTTATTTTTTTCTCATTTAAAAAATAAACTCCCATGTATAACTAATAACTTGGTGACAATGGGGTCTTAGTATCATGAAGATTCCAAGTACATGACTTTAGTGTGATTTCATTTAGGTAGATTTCATTTATTTCTTTAAACATTAAGTATGATAAATTTTTTTCTTTTGGTGTTGTAAGAAGCCCCTTCCCTCTAATACACTAATCCATGTGCAAGATAGGTATAATCAACCAACAAAAGTAATTTAAGAATGCTCCAAACTTTGTTGAGTTGAGAACAATGCTACTTAAAGTCATCTCTCAAACCCTTACAACAATTGGAAGAATATATTCAACTTAGGGGGACAAAATCCTAACAATAATTAGGAACACAACTGCATCTCAAAGAGTAATAGAAGAGTAATTGATCCATGAGAAACATTAAGAAGTAGATCTTGAAGCCCATGCACAACATCAATAATAAGATCTAAAAGATTTGATCATCATTTCAAATATACCAATAAGATCTAAAATATTTGATCATCATTTCAAATATACCAATGAGACTAGAGAGCCATGGACCTAGTAGCTCTAAGCCACCTCTTGTTCACATTACCTTGGAATTCAATTCTTGTCTTTATTTTCAGAAACCTAAGGACACGTTAATACAAAGAACATTCCTGAAAGAAAAACTGAAATTTTAGGCCTATGAATAGCTCTAAGATTGTTTAGTAGTATTATCACTTCACCAAATCTATTTGGATAGCAATACGTGTTATTGATTCATTTAGGATCATCAAAATGCACAAGTGTAATTAAAATCAAGATATCTGGCCACCACAATCACATGTCATTTAGAGGGTTCATACATCATCATGTACTTTTCATCTATAGAAATCTCATAGTCGTAAGCTATAGGAAATCTGGTAGCACTGCTCATTTAGAAATCCATAGCACTCCTTATACCGAAATTCGATAGCACAACTCACACATAATTCTAGTAGCATCATTCACAGAAAATTCCAATTGAACCACTTTATAACTTCGGTAGCGCCACCTACCAAATTTTAGTAGTGAAATCTGGTAGCACCTCGAAATTCATTATAGCTCCACCTGTTGGGGAAAAATTCTAACAAATGGGTTTTGCCAAGGTTGGTGTTGTTATGCTCCCTTTCTATTCAAACCAAACCTACAAAACCTCACCCAAGGCGTGACTCTCCATTCAAATTCGCAGTCAACATGTTCCAAAATTATTTGATTCTCTTGCTCAATATACTCCACATGCACACCCCATGTTACCATTCATGATTTGGAAATCAAATCAACTTTCTTTATTGTCATCCGTCCAATGAAATAAAACTTTTCTAGTCTTAAGTAAAAAATTGTTTATGTGAGGGTTGAGTGACCCACTTATTCAGGGAATAAATTTATGGTTGCAAAATCTTTATTTTTATGATCTAAACCATATGTTTTGGTTTACCATAGTAGCACTTCAATTATATATAAAAAATATACCTTCCTTTCTAGAGTAGGTTTCTTGTTCTTTTGTTTCTTCCCAACTCCAACTCCAGTGAGTTAGCAAATAATCAACTTCATTTTGTAGAGTACAACAACCTAGCTTAGTAATAAACAAGAGTCATACCTAGGAGTAAAAGAAGGGCCCTGTTGGTTTTTTTGGGAGTTTGCATCATACAATGGAGTTTAGATGAAACAATGAATTCTAGAAATTGGTTCACCCTCTTAGGATATAGGCCTAAATTCAGTGTCCTAGTGAACTACTAGTTCGGTTTCCACTTCTTAATGAAAGAGGATGCCAATAAAATTCTATAATTTCCATGGGTTAAGGTGTGTGGATTCTTAATCTAGTAGAAATGAAATGTTGGTTTTGATCCTATTATGGAATGACCCAAAATAAAAATTGTGTTGGCTAAGCTCCTTGGCCTCCCACTGGTGCTATGGTCTAACGATAATACCAGAGATTCCCTGTAAGATAGGAAAAGTTTATTTCATAGACAAAGGATGTATTGGACTATTGGATAAAAGGGAAACTTGGTTCCTAGTTGTGGTGGATCTATTAGGTGGTCTTCTTTAGGCTATTTAATTATTCTAGGGAACCTTTTCAATTAGGAAACAAGTGGACTACTGGGGAATTCCATTCAGATGCAACAATTGCAAAAAAATGGGAACTTAATGGCCAATTGTCCTCTCCAATTGAATGATGTTTTCCCTGAGTCGTATTGGAAAACTACTAAAGATAATCATCTTCTCCCAAATATGAGTAGCCAGGAAGGGCATATTGGGAATTTCGATACCCCAGCTTTTCAATTTGTATCTCCCCAATCTTCTCCCCCTCATCGAGATCTGATCCCTAATCCGATTAACCCCAATTTGAAAACTTGTATCCTTGTCATGACAATTAATGCTCAAATCCTTTGCCATGGTGGGAAATCTGTTTTGCCTTCATCTTCACAACTCGTCTTCTCATATAGGACTCAAAATAAATTGTCTCTCTTATCCCCTATTAGGTACAAACCTGAACTAATTTCGGATCCTTCTTCCCTTTTTGGGGATGTCGACCTAGATCATATTTTTGGTGCCTCCTCTTTGAGTATTGAGCCTCGGTATTTCTTTCAATATGGGGAGAAAAATAAATTTCATTATTCGTGGAAAAATAATCCTCCCAAAAGGTGGAAAAATGAAACCAAATATAAGATCTTTATATGTGGAGAAATTAAATCAAAATGGAATAAGTGATTTTCTAAGACATTGGAAGAGGCCTTAATCCCTCCCTTTGATCCTCGGTTGTCATTGACCAATACCTCTGTTAGAAAAGTATATATTACAAAGAAATGGAACACATGAAATATTGCAAAAAAACAAACATAGGAAAAACGCATAAAACAAGAGAGCCATAGATATATGTGGTTCAGCCAATTAGGGCTATGTCCACGGAGAAACAACCAATCCTTCCTCTTATATTATCCAACAAAATGAAGAGATACAACCTACAACCAATTCGTTGTAATTTCCTTCTCGCTCTAACACAGTTTCCTCTCTCTTTCTCACTCAGAATACACATATATTCAACAGCAATAAAATTCCTTCATATATACCGAGGGGTTGCATTATGGGGAAAAAACCCTAGATTAAACATAACTTCTACCGTTAGATATCTGCCTAATGAACAACCCCGATTGACTACGAAATTACAACATTTTACAAGGAAATTTTACAGCTATTTTTAGATTTGGGGGCACTGCCCCTGAACCCCAACCAGGGGGTCTCTAAAAAATAGTCATTAACCACTTCTGGACCTTGTTGTCGGCGCAAAAACAGGCACTTTGGGCCTAATGAAGCTACATGGGAGATTGTTGATCAAATTCAAGTTATGTATCCTTCATTGTTTGTCGATTGAGGCAAAGGATTTTTGGTCTATGTATATATTTATGTATGGTTGTTATTTTCAATACTGCAACGAGTTGTGTTATAAATCTCCAATAAGCGATATGGTTATCATGTTTTTATGTTTGTCATGTTGGCTTTTCTTTTCAATAGGTTCATTTTAGATATTGCATCGAGCTATGTTATAAACCTCCATGGGTAGTATGTTTTGGTATTCAGTGGTCTCGCTGGTTGTAGGTGTCATAGAACACTCAGGATGGTGTTCCCCTAAGACGGAGGGGTCTGTAACAACCCCAGGTTAAAATTTCATGTAATAAAGTTAATAAAGGAAAAATAAGACCAAGGTCACGGGACATGTATTCCAGGCTGAATGTTGAGTAAAACATCATAGTGGGTTTTCATTTGGTTTATTATGGATAAAGAAATTGGCAAAGGCATTGAAAAAGATTTTGAAAAGGAAAAGGGGAATTAATTGGATTTTTATTTATGAAAATAATGGAAAATAGGAGAAAAGGAAGGTGAAAGGTCACATGTTGCATGTGAGGAGGAAATTGAAGGAAAAATTGAGGAAATTGAAGAAAATAGAGCCTCAATAATAAAAAGGCTATTGAGGATTAGTTCACAGCCTTTTGATAGTTTTGGGTTGGATCTCTCTCTCTCTATTCTCTCTCTCATACTCTTGCACACTTAGATTATTATTGGAGCAATATAGCATTGGAGAAAGGAAGGCAAAGGAAGGAAAATAAAGAAAATAAAAGCAAGGATCAAGCAAAGAAGAGTTGGATCAAGCAGATACAATGGGATTTCTTGTAGGTATCGAGTTGTATGTATGATTTCCTTGGTAGTTTCACAGGGGCTGTGCTCAATGAACCTCTGACATATCACATGCGTTCATGTCATACTAAATAATACCCTTAATTTGACTACATATTGGAAAATAGATTTAAAAATCACATTATTTAACCCCCTACCAATACAAACCCAATACACCTTCCCAATTTAAAAAATCCCTACTTTCGCTAGATATTGTACGTATCAATTTTTTCATTAACATTTTTTATACCCCTTTATTTTTTTTCATTAACTTTGAGCTCCATTTTTTATGCCTATCAATATAAAAACCCTTTACCCCCTATTATATGCTCAATATATTATGTCATTTGTTTCCTCAATATATATCCCCCAATATGAATGCACGTGGTATGGTATTTTTTGCCCATTTAAGCCCCTATGGCTAGTTTTGGCATGCATGGTACATGCATGTGTGTATTTTTTTCTCTTGATGTCATTGGCATGGGTTTTTCCAAGTGTGACAGTGGTTTTGGCCTTGCCTTTCCATTTATGGATAGCCATGGTGTGATGGAGTTCTTTCATTTGGTTGAGCCTTGGATTGTCGAATGGTTTTGGAACTTGGTGAGGTGGTCTCTGGAAAATTCCCATGGGCCTAGGAATCCCTTGACCGATTTTGATAGGATTGTGATAAATCTTGAGTGTGGAGATGGGAAAATTCCTCAAGGTATGGGTGAACAAATCCAGAGGCATCTGGGCTTGCATAGGGCCTGGTGATCCCTTAACCAGTTTTGGAAAGATTGCAGTAAATCTTGGTAGTGTATGTCTTTTTGTTTTGGCCAATCCCTTAACTGGTAATTACGCGATTGCGGTAAATCCTAGTTGTGTAGGTGCTTGTTTCGAGTCGAGGAGTCCCTTGACCGGTTTTGGAAGGATTGTAGTAAAACTTAAGGATGCCCTGGTTGTTTTGTTTTGAGTCCTACATTCATGCATGGAATATGGCATGGGGGTGACTGACTATAAGAAAGATTTGGTTCATCCCAATCTATGGTCAGGTGGTACATGAAAGTCCCTGACTTGGTTGGATTTTTCATATGTTAATAAGAGATATTTTTCTCTTGTATTTCATGAGTATTTATACTTGTTATTATGTGGCTTGGAATATTGTTCTATCATTGTTATTATTTTGGTTATATGTTGGTTATAAGCATGGCTTTATGACAGATTCTAGTATGGATCTTATCATGTTTTTATTGGTAAATGATTGGTTATTAAATGCAAGACCTAATATATGTTATTGAAACTATGCTGAGAGGGAATTAAACCTTCTTGATGATTTTTAGAGAAGTATGAGACCCCTATGTTCAGATATGCATTTATGACCTGCAGATTACATGTTCACAATGTGTTTGACAAAATGAATGTCATGGTTTGACCTGGTTAGGTCAAGTTCTTGACTAATTTTTTCATTAATGGCTTTTTCCTTGTGTCATTCATCATTCTGGAAAGTTTTATCAAGTTCTAGGAAAAGGTCTGGATACCAGCCTTGAAAAGTGGCTCAGATTTTGAGGTAACATGCTTAGAACTAGGAAATATGGATTGTAGTTGCTAGGAGGCAGGGTTATCGATGCGACTGAAGGGTTATAGCTGTTGGGTTCCCTTGTTATGCAAGTGTTTAGGAGACTAGATCATTGAAAAGGTAAGTTAGTCCAGGTTTTGGGCACCTGGAGTGATTGTATAGCTCCTGGGGATCCTATAACTCCTGAGGATGGTAAGTAAAGTTTCGGTTTGTCGATTCCACTTCCTTAACTATACTTACAAGGTTGATTCATGTCATAGTAACCCTCAACTCATGTTTAACCTAGTAGGTTGGTGAAAGTGGGTAAATGTGGGAGGGGTGGTTACACTAAGTGGGTAGGAGCTAAAACTCTTTGAGCTATTAAACAATTAGTTATAGAATTTTTTATTTGAAGAAATATTTATTGATTTTGGTGTGCCTAGGGAAATTGTAACAAATCAAGGTGCTCAATTCACAGCTTGTCCAAAACATTATAAAACAATACGAGATCATATGTCAAAATTATTTTGATATGATCCACTAGCCAATGGGTACGTGGAGTCAAGAAACAAAGTTATAGAAGCCACCCTTACTAAATAATAGAACTCCAATGATAGAGATTGGGCAAATTAGCTTCCATAAGCATTGTGGGCATATAGGATCACTTGGTGGGATACAATTGGATTTTCACCATATGAATTGGTATATGGAGGAAAAGCATTGCTTCCTATTGAAATCCAAATAAATAATTTCAAAATAGCAACAAAACTACGCTTAAATCCTTAAGAGGTACATCAACAAAAAATAGCACAACTCAATGAGCTAGATGAAATGCGACAAGAAGTTATTCATCATACCATACTAATTCAACAACAAAGGATGAATGATGGCATGACAAATATATCAAGAAGAAAAATTTCAACCAGGTGACTGGGCTCTTCTCTTTTATTCCAAGTTTAAAAATTTGAAAGGGAAGCTCATTACCTATTAGCTAGGACCTTATGAAATCATAGACGTTTTTGATAATAGGTTAGTGAAGATTTAATCTATTGATGAAGGAAGAGTTAATTTTTTGGTAAATGGTCATAGGATAAGATTGTACCATAATCCTTTAACTAGATAATAATTTTTTAACAAAATGATATAATAATCCAAACACCTTCCTGCACCAAAAAGCATTTGAAAACCAATATAGGGGCCATGCTAAGGTTTAAAACTTGGTTTACCTATCTAGCAAGGCTTGTGGGTGATTACGATAGGCTCAAGGGTATAGTGGCAATCCCATTGACTCAATCTCAAGTCTCCTCAATGGCAAACGATGATTCTCCTAATTCAAAAGAAAAAGAAAGTAAGAGGACTATTCCTCCCACTTCTATCTCAAATTGAATGTTTTTATTTTTTTTATTTTTTTTATTTTTTTTATATCTTCCAAAAAGGAAAAGAATCAACTTTTAATTCTTTGACATAGTTTAATATAAACTTTACTCTAAACAAGATTTCTAGAAAGTGAAGTTCAAAATAATTATAGATTTTTTCCGTTCCAAATTTGATTAATATTTTATTAATTAAAATTCTAAAATTTACACAAGTCAACTTAATCTTACAAGATTTCTATTTTGTAACATTTCTTTGTTCAAAAATATTATTTCAATCATCTAAAATTCAAATATAAAGGATTCAAAAAGTTCCAGAGTTACAACTTTTATCAACAAATTTTTAACATCTACCATAAATTTTGTAAATAAATTGAAAATATATATATCTTTAAAAATTCATGAAAAATTCCATGCATTATATTATGAAATTCTTCATTAATAAGAAGTAGATTTCAAAATTGTTCATCAACAAAATTCTATGCAATAATCAAATCAATATTACTAATAATCAAATCAATATTAGTAGCAGAAGACAGAAGACTCTTGCAGGACAACATCAACGTTGGCATTTTTTTCCCTGAAGATCAAACAACTCGAAATTTTGTGGATATTTTAAGTGTAAATTATGGATATAAACAAACCTGAATAATTCTTTCAGAAATGATATTTATCTGATATTTATCTTTCCATACCGTATCATTAAATCCTATTCTACCATTCATGCAATATTTTGGATTAAACACTTCATATTATCATTATTACATATTTCATACCCTTTTTGGGCATCATTGTAATGATTTCGTTAACTCAAAATAATTTTAAAACACGATGTGCGAATCATCATAATGTTACAAGTGGATAAAATTTCAGCTAATCATTCATGGAAATCTACAGAACTTGTAGATGCCACATCCTCTTAACTCCATTCTGATTCAAAACTTCATAGATTTTTGCGAAAAGTTCAGAAAACTAAAATCCCAGAAGGAAAATCACACATAGAGGACGAAAATAAGGTTTTTAAACCCCATACTACACAGAGAAAAGCAATTAAAACAAAGAAAAGGGAAGATCCATTTGATGAGTCTTCCTGTTGAGATAAGAGCCACATGAAGAAGTAAATGAAACTAGAAGAATGATGAAAGATATGTCTATGAAAAGATTGAAGATTCACTAGAGGAGACATTGAAGATTCACTAGAGGAGTTGAGCACAAAGGATGATCTCAAAGGATGATGATATATTTTGAAGATTTTAGAACAATTTTTACTCCAAAATCTTCACCAGGTTATGATACATATATGACAAAAAATATTGATGAAAATAAAACAACAAAACATGAATATTTTATAGTTCTAAACTCTATACAATTGAAGGTTATGTTGAAATTTTACTAGCTGAAAAAACTCTTGAGGAAGAAGACTCTATAACTACTACAACAAAGGTAAAAAAAATGAGTAAAGTTAAAAGACTAAAAACATAAATTCAAGAGCTAGAGTTTCTAGATAAGTATATAAAAAATGAAAACAAAATTATGAAAAAAAATGTTGAACAAATGCAAAAAGAGAAGGGACAACTAGAAGCAGAGAGGAAACTATTAGCTAAATAAGCCAGGAAATGGTAAAAGAAAAGTAAAAAAACAAAGGTAATGAACAAGAAGCTTAAAACTAAGCTCAATATAAGAAAAAAGAAGAAGAATAAGGTTGAGTCCTCTAGCTTGGACATTCTAATGATGCTTCCAAACATGTTTGAAGCTTTGATACAACACAATTTTGAAATTTTTGTAGAAGACAGAGCATTTTGGGGACAAAATAAGAAATTTTGTTTCATGAGGGCATGCAACGCATTTTGTGTGGGGGAGATGTTAGGTCCTCATTTTTTATTGATTTCTCCTACAATTTTTTCTTCTAAACTTATAACCTATAATGTTCCACACCACATTTTCACTCCATTTTGCTATGCCTACCATTTACAAGATAAGATAAGATACCAAAAAAGGTAAATTGTTTATTTTTGTATATTGTTCATATGTTAATATGAAATTAAGGTTATAAATCATTTTTATAATAAATTGCTACAAGAATATGTGATTATGTAGTGACTATATATTATATAGCAAATTCCATGGTAGGTTCATTGTTTTCTATGGTTGAGAGTTTCCATAGGAGAAACCACAAGTTGGACGAGATTACAAATGATGTGGATATGGATATCTTTTTGACAACTAGGTTGTAGAAGCAAACAGGTAAGCATCAAATATTAATCAAAGCTTGGATCAACAATGATTTTATGACAATGAATTAGATCACATCAACACATAATCACGTTGAAAACTAACCTATGGATTTCATGCAACCAATCATCAATATGGTAATGGAGAAAATGATCGCAAACACAAATTAGGAATCACATTTTTCTAGAAATACTTTGTTATATAATAATGATAGAATTATAAATTTGTAGAGTTAGGGATGACAACGATATTGATAAATGAATTTACAAAGAACATTGAAGCTATAGAAACAATATTATTAAGCATTGAAAGGGATTGATTTATCTAAGAAATATTTTATGTATGTACTCTTTCCTTTGTTTCTTTAAAGTTAATAAAAAAATAATGATTCGACCTTTCTTTATGTTTCAATTCTGAAGAAGTGTGTGTTGAGTTATATAATGCCTCATTTCACCTTAACTTGAGACATACATTTTTGGTTTTCTTATGACTTTGAGGGTGATACTATGATTGATACATTATTGTTTAAGGATATCATGTATTAATTATATGGATATTTACTTCTTAATATGATGACTTTTACAATGCATATTATTGAGTGTTAAGGTAGATTATATTGATAGGTTTGATATTGACTATTGATACTACTAAAATTTGAACAATTTGTGATACACATGTTTCATGATATTTAATCGTTCATGATAAGATGTTGCTGATGATTTTCGGGGTGTGGCAGGGGACCACGAAGGTGCATAGGCACAAAATTGAGTAGTGAAGTGTGATTATTGAGTAATATTGCTGTGAATTTGAAATAATGATAAATACACTTATAGAATAATGATGACATGTATAATAATGTAGGAAAAAGGTACATGTTTATCGAATGACTCACATATGGGTAATGGGTCTGTATGAAGTGAATGGATCATGTTAGAGGGGTGGACCAATGTCCTTGTTTCCAGCCACTAGCACTTCATTCGTGGCTTGGGTTGGAAAGTGTAGGGTACTTTCACCTCAAATTTTCATAATGTTGTGGGAATTGGATTGCAAACCTAGCCACTTATGAGGTATAACTAAAGGGTGTGCATTACAGTGGACACCTTAATCCTCAATCACCATTGATCTCTCAATAGGGATGACCATGTAGTCAATGATTGTCTCCATTGTCACACCAATTGTTCTCTGAAATATTCACAAGCACTACAAGTGCAAGTGTTGTGGTACCCTTGGAATTATGTGAGGTAATTATTGAAGGGTACAAGTGACTTAGAACACTTGGTACTAACAAAATAAAAAGGTAATTTGAATTTAAAGTAAATGATTAAAAATATATAAATCTATAAGTATAATTGGAAGGGAACCTTATTTAGTAATTTTGTTATCTTAATAAAATTCTAGGGGACTATGAAGAAGAGATGCAATTAGTAACTAATATTAAAGAGAATTAAAATGAATGACTTGAAATAAACCAACCAAAATATTCTATTAAAGGTATAAGCCATATGAAAGACATCCCTCTAAGTAAAAATTAATTAAACAAATAGACTAACGTATCAACACTTAATGGTTGAGTGTACATAAAATTAATATAAATTAATCAATTAAATTAGGAATATTATCTTCAAGAGAACTCCACATAGTGAGGAGGCATAGAAATGGAATCCCAACATTTGAACTTAGAGAGAAAGAAGGGTGTTGAAGAAAAATGTAACTAGGTATGGTTTTCCTTATGACTTATAAATATAATATTATGAAAGGGACATTTATTATTCCTTGCATAATGTGTTTCATGAGCAAGATGTGTTTACCATAGGTCAAATACATCTTCTTGATGTCTTTAGGATTTTGTGTCTTAAACATAAGTATTATTAAAGTCATGTCAAAGGATCTACGCTTCAATGAACAAGTGTCACTATCCCTTGCAAGTCGGCTAAATGAAAACATAGTGATCTCCTTGATAAGTCGGCCTAACTTATGGCTGACATGTCAGCCTAATGTATGTCAACAATGACCAATATATAGAATGCATGGAGTGAAATTTCAAACAAAGAACTTCAGATAATCTTGGAATAAGAAAATCAAAGGTAAAACATACACAGTGACTCTCGGTGAAGCATATACTGTCTCTCGATGAAGCATACATAGTGACTTTCAGTGAAGCATATATTGCCTCTCGGTAATGCATACACAGGACCTCAGTAACTCTTGGTAAATTATACAAAGTCTCTCAGTGAAGCATACACATTCTTTCGATGAAGCATACTCAGTGACTCGTTGAAGTTTGGATACAAGTCTATCTCTTGGTGAAGTCTGCCTTTCAGTGAAGCTCAGATAATATATCCTCTCTAAGAATTAAGAATGTCCTATCACTATGTTGAGGCCTCCAAAATCGTTGCATCAACACTGGGAAAAACCACCCGTCCATACCTTAAGACAACTCCTTTTCAGTTTAGGTAGTGGCTCCGGCTGCATATAATGGGACCAGTTTCCCAATGAAAGGTGATTGAATGAATGTGTAATTCTTATAGTGGAGTGAAATAGATGGATTTTCAATAATGAATCAAATTTAAAACATATGCATTAATCTACTCTATAACCTGGGATTGTTTAACATTTATCTAGATGCGATCTATAATGATTTTCCTTAGTAAATGACAATATAAATTGCTCAAACACCAATGGAAATGAAAATATTTCAAGATAATTATTTTGATTAAATATTTAATCAAAATAATGTGTATAACTCATATCACATTTAGAATATCAAAGCAAATTGCTTAATATGTATTTAAAAATATCAATGGCAGCATGATCATAAATGAATACATGTAACATTGTTCTTTAAATACCATGTAATAAGAAACCTAGAAAGATAAATTCACTATTTATTTATGAACAAAATAGAGGCACACAGATAGAAATACTAGATGCATGTTGCTCAACTCATAAAAGAAATAGCAGCAGTTTAGTCCTTCTCACAAAGATGATTTCATGAGTACATAAATGCAACTTCTCAAATTTCTTTATGAGAATTCCTAAAACCATGTTCCAGTCGTTCTGTTGAGAAAAGTATGAAAGCACAATAGTGTGAGCTTTCGTAAGCCTTTCTTCATAAAATTCAGGACCTTAATTTCATTCAACAAGCAAGCGTAAATAGAAGAAAAACAACTGAATGTATTGTGCAAAGCGTTGAGGGCATTTAAACAGATCCCTTCAATAATAACACTTAAAGGAAAACAAATTTTTGGTAGAAAATTCTAGATGTGATTTGCTGTCTTCATCGACTTTGTTTGTTCCATCGGATTATCTGGATGTTTGTCTATCTATGTGAATTGAACTTCCACCTATCAGCACAACTATTCTCTTCTGCTGTGAACCTAAACACGAAAAACAAGAATCGATAAGCTAAAAATAAATGAGACTGATAAGCGAGTTTCATTTGAAACAAATCACGTTTTGCAGGAAATTAGGATAAAAATGTAGAGTGTAATAAATCTCGAACACAAATATCATGGAGAATAATGTGGAGTGAGGTCTGTGATAAGAGAGGCAAAATTTACATTCTTATCGCAAATCAAAAAACAAACGCTAATGAAAAGGGGAGGCTTAGCCATTTTTTCAGAGGGGATGTGAAGTTGTAAGTAGTTTGTGAAGAGGGTAGTCCAAAAGGCCAAAGGAGTGACACAAGGGATGGATGGAAAAACCACTTTTCAGACCCCTCCACGATCTAGGTTGATGTTGGTGGCCACCCACCTATCCCACTTGGACCCCCACAACTGTCTCTGTCAGTCTTTTAGTTTCCCTAATTGTAGCACAGTTTACTATTTTTAGCATATTTTTTGGGTCCTGAACTTCTAGAGCCGTTTTGAGGCCCTAAACGATGTTTCTTGGGAAATATGGGAGCAACATGGGCCCATGGAACAATGTTGCTCTTTCAAAAGTTGTAGTCCTTGGATATATCTTTCTACCGAGCTATTGTGCGCGTCAAAGGGAAATCGTATGCCAAAGTTACGACCTTGGGAAGTTGATGTACCAATTTACCCAAACGGGGCCCACAGTTTGGCGTTTCATCTTCTAGGGTTAGGTTTTTGTATGTTTATGGTTTTCCATTATTTCTCAACAATAAATAGGCCTTTGAGCCTCATTGCAACATAGTTCAGAGGCATGTAGCTGCCACATCTCTTCTAAGAGATAAGCTACCATCACCCTAGCTAGTTTATTTTCATTTCTATTTGTAAGCATATTTTAGTATTTTACATTAATGAAATGAAGCATTATTTCTGTTGCATCTCTATATGTATGGTTATATATGTACTTTATTGCGTTCCTATATAAATATGGATCAGTGGTATTAGAGCGGTTTGTTTTTTCTCCTTTTTTCTTTGCATGTCCCCAACGAGGTCAGGATATAAGGAGCTAGGGCTCGATCTGTTTGAACCTTTGCAAGATCAGCTTGCAAATCCCAACGACCTCCCATGGAGGATGGAAAGAAGGATGACAGGGCAGGAGATCCTATCAAAATCTTGCTCGAAGAAGGCCTCAAGCGACAAAGGAACGCAATGATGGAAAACTTCACCCAGATCCTTCAGCGACTACCCAAAGGAGATGCATCGGCTTCCAACAGCTACTCTGGAAATGCCACACCCTTTAAGGTATAAGCTAATTTTGAAATCCCCATATTTGAGGGTCAAATAGAAGAAGATTTCGTAGATAAATGGTTAAATCCGCTAGAAGGGTACTTTTATGTTCATGATTTTTCCAGTTGGGAAAAGATTGTTTTCGGTCTTCTAAAAGCAGCCCCCCACGTTAAGTGCTAGTGGGAAACCTACTGCAAGTAGAAGGATGAAAGTATGGGCTCACTATTTCCAACCACACCCACTTGGAATTCATTCTGGGATGCCATCAAGGAGCAGTACTACCCTGTCAAAAGCTATGAGGACAAATACATAAAGTGGACCACGTTGCAGCAAGGAAGGGACCAAGATGTTCTGGAGTTCACAAACATTTTTCATACCCTTCGCACACAGTTGGGTATCAAGGACTTAGAGCTACATTTGGTACTCAAATACTGCAGCTACCTCCATAGATACATCCAGGACAAGATGGAGATCCTGAACATCTCCTCGCTCGACACAGCGTACCGATACACTATCAAGATCGAGCAAAAGTTTAAATAGAAGAAGCGAGACTTTGGATCTACGAATCTGAAGTAAGGGAAAGGCTTCCCCAAATCACAAAACCAAGGACAAAGCCAAGACGAGGCAACCCAGGACAGCCTGTCAAAGCCACAAGAAAAGAACAAGACCATGAGGTTGAAGAAGGACATAGGAAAGTGGCGTGAGTTCCATAAGAGCCCCACTCACAACACAAGTAAGTGTAGGACCAAGCAGTCGCTGGTGGCCGAGTTGAAGGCCTCAGAATCAGATGTATGTTCTGACTCTGACTCAGAACTCGACAAGGGGAATGACAAAGGGAAGTAGATCATTGATGCAGAGCACAGCACCACTGTTGCCACCGCCAAGATCCAAAAGAATGAGCTCGAAGATCTAGAGGAGGGGGAGCGTCTTTTCCACTCACAGATGTGGGTGAAGGGTTCACCCCTGTAATTCATTGTTAACAGTGGGAGCCAAAAGAATCTCATTTCAGTAGAGGTCGTGAAGTGGTTGGGCATATCGACTACACCACACCCGCAGCCGTACAATATCAGGTGGCTTCACCAAGGACGAGATCTCCGAGTTCGCTAGCAGTGCTGCCTGCCCTACAATATCAAGCCCTTTACAGATGAGGTATTGTGTGATGTTGCACCTCTTGATGCTTGTGATGTACTATTAGGCCAACCATACTTATGGAGGTGACATGCTGTGTATGAGTCAAGGCCTCGCACTATTATTATTTCTTTGGGTAATTCATTATACAGGATACTGGGCGTAGCCCCATCTATTGCCACCTCTTTGATCTATGCTAAGAAAGGCATCAATATCATCTCTCAGACTAGGAAATTCATTTTCTGTCTAGTTTGCTCCCAAAGTAAGGGGAACATCGTTGCCACATCCATGAACCCCGTGAAGGGTTCCTCCATGTAGCAACAACAGTAGCAAAGGGATACAGTCATGACAGAACACAGGAACAACTTCTCCTCATCCACAGGGGTACCACACAAGTTGCAATTAGGCGACAAAGTCTGGTTCCATATGCGAAAAGAACACCTTACAAGAACCCATCAGAGGCTCAGACCACTCCGACATGGTCCTTACACCATTACCAAGGTTGTGGGAAACAATGCTTTGGAGCAAAAAATTCCCCCATTCCTTCACTTTCACCGAATGTTCAATGTGGACTGCCCTTGACCATGCTTCCCACCACTACTGGACACATCGAAGGTTGAAAAATAGCTCACCAGGGACCCAGCTCAGTAACAACTTCCTCATCTCATGGAGGAACTCAACGCAATTGGGACCATTGATTCCTAAGGGGGGAGGAATGATCCAGGTGGATTTTGGTGGCCACCCACCTATCCCACTTGGACCCCCACAACTATCTCTGTCAGTTTTTTAGTTTCCCTAATTGTAGCACAGTTTACTATTTTTAGCAGTTTTTAGGGTTGTGAACTTCCAGAACCGTTTTGAGGCCCTAAATGATGTTTTTTGGGAAATTTGGGAGCAAAATGGGTCCATGGCCTAATTTTTCTCCTCCCAAAGTTGTATTCCTTAGGTAAATTTTTCTAACAAGCTATTGTGCATGTCAAACAGAGATCGTATGCCAAAGTTACGATCCCGAAAAGTTGATGTACCAATTTACCCAAATGAGGCCCACAGTTTGGCATTTCATCTTCTAGGGTTAGGTTTTTGGATGTTTAGGGTTTTCCATTGTTTCTCAACAATAAATAGGCCTTCTAGCCTCATTGTAACATAATTCAGAGGCATGTAGCCACCACATCTCTTCTCAGAGATAAGCTACCATTGCCCTAGCTGGTTTATTTCAATTTATGTTTGTAAGCATATTTCAAAATTTTACATTAATGAAATGAAGTATCATTTCTGTTGCATCTTTATATGTATGGTTATATCTGTACTTTATTCTGTTCCTGTATAAATCTGAATCACCCCCTTTGAGAAAATTAAAATTGGGTGCAGGGGGTGTCTGAAATGTTCTCTATCATTAATCTAGACATATTAGGTCTGAGTCGCTTATTTTTACAAAGAGAAGTCTGGTTTTTGTATTATCACAATCAACGTTCAGATCGGAGGCAAAGGAATGGGCATGACTATGAAAGTTGCGAAGGACCTAGATGCAGAATGTTATAGATAACTTTTAAGTTATGTGTCGGGTCCGATCCTTATATCGCAATCGCAATCGCAATCGGTGGTGTCGAGGACTTATTTTTTGGGAACTTTTGTGATAGTCACGGACACGGGGATTTATGGATTGCATTGTATAATCTCGTCAGGTCTGGCTATATCACATATCGCAATCAGCGTAAGGCAGATGTAGGACCTTTTGGGATTTGCGGTAGCTATGGATGTAGGTTTTTATGAATTACGATTAATTTTATCGTTGGGTTCGGGTGATATCGCAATCGAAATGGAGTTAGCAGAGGGGTCTTTGCTTTATGGAACTTTTGCGATGCGGGGAAGCAATGAGTCGGAGTTTATAAATATTTTGACCTTCAAGAATTAAAAAAAAACTCTGATTATTTAAATAACCCATTATTATTTAATACTTAAGGTTTCTTGAAGCTTAAATATAGTTTTGGTCTCGGGGACTATTTTAAATTTTGGTTTTTGGATAATCAAGGTTGAATACTTGGGTTTTAGTTAAAAAGCCTAAGTATTAAACTTTGGTTATGGGATTTTATAAATAATTTTTATGTTGGTTTTCTAATTTTTTTTTTTTAAGAAATAAAATCAATGGCTTTTCTAAAATTAAAGGGTCCATATTTTAATATAGTAAATTTCATAGGAAATCTATAATATATTAAAATGGGGGTTGTTGAACAGTACAACAATCGGCGATTCACTAGAAGAACTAATTATCTCTGATAAATGACAAATTTCTTCAATGATTCAGTAAAAATAATTTAGGAAGTGGAAACTACTTTTTGAAACATTTAGATAAATAAAATTACACTAACTATAAAACTCATTAAATTGCAATTTCTTTTAAAAACCTTTTTTGAATGAAAAACAACTATTTACTTGTATCAGTCATTAATTAGTTTATAAAATAAAGTAGGGGGCTTTTTACGACTTAGTTTGTAGTGTACTCGTTTATCACAGGTAGAGCCACTACTACCGGCAAGTGTTCATAGCCTCGACATGGTCACCTTTTAACCAACAACAATCTAGTGTCCCATCCATTTAATAGTGCGCAGTAAGTTTATTTCTCTTTTCTTTTCTTTTTTTGTTTTAACTGATGCTAAAAAGCCATTGTCCTGGTTTGGTGACCGGATAATGACAATGCGATTCACTAGTAATAATCAAATTGAACAAGCTGGCTCGTCATGAGACCCCTTGTCTTATATTTGAAAAATCATAAGCCATTACCCTGATTTGGTATTTAACATGGTAATGTCAGTTTAATTGGTTCCTTATGATCAACGTAAGCAGGCTCGTGATGAGACCTCTTATCTTCTTAGAGTTATAATATTTTATAATTACACTCTGAAAATTCTCTTTTATATGGATGGGGAGGATCATTGACTCCTTAAGAGTTTTGGATGATAAGTCTGAGTTGAAAGTGCTTTAGTCATAAGATAGACTTTACTTTTTAAGGATAACCTTTTTGACTGAAACTAGAGCAAAATGATATAATTTTTGAGGTTTTCTAAAAGATTTCACAACTTAATGGAAAAATTTTAGAGTTATATAATTTTTTTCTAGTTTTCAATTTCGGTAACCACTTCTTTAAAAACTCCTACCTTCAAAATGAAGAAATGAAAAATAACTTCGAGAGATGTTTGAAAAGTCAATAGAGTACTATTTAACATTTTTATCAACAAAATATATAAAGGAAAAATAAATTGCAGCGGATGTACAATGGAAGTGATTTTTTACATATTTTTTTTTTAAAGAAAACAATTTCTTTAAGATGAGCCAAGCCATAATTTCTTAAATTTGGTATGTTTCCCTTTCTCTTCGTGTTCTTTGTCCCACTTGAGAACTAGATCTCCAACTTGGAAGAATATTTGTGTGACTGAACTTGCTTCAAAAGAAGCTTTCAACATCTGTTGATGTTTGATGTGTGCGAGTTTGGCCTTTTCCCTTTCTTCTTCTAGTTTTAGGATTTATGAATTTCTTAATTGCAAGGAAGAAGAAGGTGTTTCTTCAAATAATTGAACTAGGGCTAATGAAGGAAGAGCTAAATTTGATAGAATGATGGATTCCTTCCCATATACTCAGTTGAATGGAGAAGTGCCTATATAGGCCTTCTGAGTTATCTTATCAGTCCATAGAGAAAATATTAAAGCTTCATGCTAGTTTCTTTGATTTTGATCAACAATTCTTTTGATTATACTAAGGAAATTTTTATTAGTGGATTCTGCCAAATTGTTTCCTTGGGGATAGTAATTACCAAAATATTTGAGTTTAAAACCTCTCCTTATTTCAAATTCAACCATACTGGTACTCGAAACATAATATGCATTGTCAAATATAAGTGCAGAAGGCAAACCAAATCTTGTAATGATATATTGATCAATAAATTCAATAACAGATTCAGAATTGACTACCTTTAGCGGAATTGCTTCCACCCACTTAGTGAAGTAATTTGTAGCAGTCAGAATATACCTATGTTGTTTAGAAGAATGAGGAATGATCCCATGTATGATATCCAGTCCCCATTGCTCGAAAGGTTGTTCGATGTTGACTGGTTGCAGAGGCAAGGTAGGTTTCCGTTTTCTTCCAGAAGCAATTTGGCATGTTTTGCTTTTCCTTACGTATGTGTGGGTATCTTTGAAGAGAGTGGGCTAGTAGTAACCGGGATGTAAGATTTTATGTGCAGTAGTATCTCCTGCAAAATGTCTATCTGCTGCTCCATTGTGAAGTTCCTACAAAATTGTTTGTGCTTCAGACTTTTCAAAGCATCTTAACGATATGGAATCATAGTTTCTCATAAATAACATGTTATCAACAATATCATAATGACTTGATTTAATTGTAAAACTCTGTTTCTTTTATGATTGAGTTCGGGAGGAGCATATCCATTTTTCAAATAAAAAATTAAGTTAGTGTATTGGGACTCAACATCAATTACACTTACCTCATAAATGTGTTCATTATTACTTGTGTCCCCTTGAGCTGGTATGTCGGATTCTCCTCTAAGCAACTTTCAGAAACCTTGCCCTCTGACAATTTTGGTTGGTTTAATTTCAATATCGTACTCCTGCAAAGATGTTACCCAATTTTCTCTCTTTTATCCTAATTCTTTCTGCATTAGTAATTGCCTCACTGCTAGGAATGGGACTATTACTTTCATGTGTGTCTTTAAAAGAAAATATCTAAAATGATTTATAGATTTATATACATCAAATGCTTGTTTTTATACTTCTAAATAATTCAATTCAGCACCCTAAAAATTTGAACTGAAAAAAGAGGTGGGTGCTTCAATTTTCTGATTATCAATTTGCGTCAAAACAACAACATAAGACGTTGAAGAAGCAAAGGTATATAAGATGAAATAATCTAAGAAATTTAGAGTATTTAAATAAGGAGCATTGATAATTTCCTGTTTTATTAAATCAAATGCTTTCTTTTCATGATGACCCCATTTAAAACCGTGTCTTTCTTAATCATTTGTTCTGATGGAAAAATAATTTGTGAGAAGTCAGGGACAAACCTTTTAACAAAATTGATCTGTCCAAAAAATGATTTCATGTTTTTTTTTGTTATATGGTGGAGAAATTTCTTTTATTCTATCAGGGTCAATGTAAATTCCATTTTTTGACCCAATGAATCCTAAAAGTTTCCCTTCACTAAGAGCGAAAAAAAACGTTTTTGGATTTAATGAAATCCCATATTTTCTACAACGTTCCAAAATTTGTCTTAAGTCCTGCAAATGATTATTTATCTTCTTTGAATAAACAATAATCATCCATATAAACAAAAACCATTTTGTTTAGCATACCTTTGAAATCTATATCCATAGCTCGTTGGAAAATGGCCCCTGCGTTTATTAAACCGAATGATATTATTTGGTAGGCATAAGTACCCCATTTAGTTCTGAAAGTAGTCTTTAGCCTATCATCTGGGTGGACAATGATTTGATTATATCCTGAAAAACCATTAAGGAAAGACATAAGTTTGGAACCAACAACTGATCGTAAAATATGTTCCACAGTGGGTAGTGGGAAATTATCCTTTTGACTGGCCTTATTGAGATTCCTAAAATCTATACCAATGCAAATATCATTGTTTTTCTTCCTAATAGGTACCAAGTTGGAAACCCATCTTGAATGCCTAACAGGAAAAATGATTTTAGCCTTAAAGAGTTTATTCAATTCCGGTTTGATTTGATTTTCTAAGTTCGAATGAATTTTTCTTAATTTTTGTTGGACAGGTTTATCATTAGATGTCATTGGAATTGTGTGTTGAATGATGGAGGTGTCAAATGTTTTGAGATCTTCGTAACTCCAATCAAAGATATACTTATATTTTTTTAACAAATGAATGAAGGATAATATTTCTTTAGATGAGAGACCAAGTCCTAAATTGATGTTCTAAGGTTTAAGATCTGTCCCAATATTTATTAATTCAAATCTCAAAGTTGAACTCTGTAGTTTTGAATTAGTAACTCTTTTAAATCTATTTTTTAAATCATAGAGATCCTCAAATTTTACTATAGATTTGGGTATGGTATTATCATTGATTTTCTATTTTAATTTATCATTGCGTTCATCCTCATCAATTATTTGGTCATCGTATGAGTTTTCATAAGTTAAGAACCTTGAAATGTCTTCATAATCATTAAATACCCACCAATTGGTGTTATTATCAAGAATGGATGGTGTAAATATTAACTCTACAAAAAATCTATTGAGACTATAATCTTCAGATGGCATCATTTTTTATGCAACGTTAGCAAGAAGGTCAACCTGGAATTCTGAATCCTAGGAATAACAGAAATGTTAAACACTAAAAATGGTGAAGTGAGAGACTGAACCAAAGACTGATAATTCTTCAAGTCTGTAGAGATACAATGCATCATGTTTCTTACTTGTTTAATTACAATTTCTAAATCTCCAAAATCTTGAAGGTATTTAACATCAAGGCTAATTGCTTTGTACATACCTTGGAACAATGCCTCATATTCTGCAATATTATTTGGGCATTCCAATTCCATCTGTAAGTCAACATTATCTTCACACCTTCAAGATTAATCAATATGCAACCTTCTCCTGCAACATCACTTGATTTCGACCCACCAAAATACAATGTCCAAAAAAAATAATTAACTAATGGTTTTTCTAGCATATTTACACATCTGGAAAAGTTTGTCTATGAAAAATTTTCAATTTGGTAAGTTACAAAATTACTCAGAAATGGCGACGTTTGTGCTTTAAAATTCTCAAAAAATTATTCAGTAGAGTAGTTTCCAAGAATGTTGTTATTAAATGCTACTGCCTCATTTTCACCTTCGAAATCTGTTACTGAATGTTTCATGTGTTTTTCTCAATTGATTCTAATTTGATTCGGCTTTCCATTAAATGAGAGCCATAAGTGAGACCAATCCGTGGAAAAACAACTGTGTAGCTTTTCTGACCAATCTCTACTAAGAATTAAATCATAGAAATTTGGGATATCAACAACTAGTATATCAATTATTTGACAAACTTCAAGATTCAAAAATAATCTAATAAGAATTGAATTCATTTCTCCTATGAATTTGACTTTTGTCCTATCGAGTTGCAAAATGTGAACTGTAGTTTTTTGAGTGACATGTTTAATTTCAGACAAATTGAATATGACATGATATTGAAGAAGCCCCTAAATCTACCAAGTAGTTATGTACATTTTTATTAATTATTTCAAAGGTCAAAAGAAAAGGAGGGCTATGTGAATTAGACTTGTCACCTATCATAATATCATCAGAGAAATTGAATAGTGAATGACCAAGAGTTTTACCCATTCTGTTAGAATCTTTGGATACCACAACATCAGGAAGAGGAGAAGCAAGTACTGCGTTTAATTCTTTCAGTAAAAGTTTCTGCTATTGTTTGAGTTTAGTGAGTTCATGAAGGGAATGTTTGCATTTATTTTTTCATATCCTCAACTATGTTGTACTCAATAGTATTTGAAACTACTAAGCTTTTGGGTCAAGATGGAGAATTGGATGAAGACGGAATTACTTGGGGGGAAGTGGAAGTGGATGTTTTAACAACAGCTTTATCTTTAGCAGTGGAAGTTGAAGGTTCATTTTTTTGAATTGATTGTATAGGATAAACTGGACCTTTACTTCTTGAGCCAACAGGTAATGCTTCATATTCACTTTCACTATTAGAGATAGGAAGAAGAAAATCCCACATTCCATTAACTCGGCTATTTGTTCATCTTGGGATTCATCAGTAGAAAATGTTTCTTCCTCTTCATCTTCATCATTAGTTGCTGCATTAGGTGGCTGATTTCTTCTGTATGTTCTAAAGGTTTTTTGGAAAAGGATTCAGCTACTTGTTTTTTGATCTCTACCATCTCGTTAGACAAAATTTTAAGGACTTGTTGCAAGCCTTCAAGATCAAAATGATTTTTAAGTGATTTCTCTTTAGATTCATCCTTAAATGTAACTCTTTTTAATTTTCTGTCTTCCTGATCATTTTTATTTTCTAGTGCATCTATCCCCTTCTCTACAAACACAACTTCTTTCATGTTTTCCACCAAGGTATTTTTATTATCTCTATCTACAAAAATTTATACGTTAGAAGGAAGAGATGAAATATACCATTCAATTTGTACATCAACACCAGGTCTAGATGTAGTTGGGATTTTATTTAACAACTTGTTAAATATGGAATTGAAATATTTTATCTTTTCCCCTAAATTCATTTTTAAATTGGAAAGGTCATTGATAAGAGATGTGATTGAGCGATCATCACCAAATTTAGTAAAAAAATGTTCTTCAAAAATATCCCAACTAGTAATAGAATTGGCTAGTAATGAAAAGTACCAAGACCTTGCTCATCCTGTAAGAGTGTACGGGAGTAATATAAAAACAACCTCTTCTTCAACTACCTCATTAAGATTGATGGCTAACATATAATTATGAAGGTGCTCTTAAACAGGTAACTCATCATCATGATTTAATTTGGGAAGCCATCTTTCAGGATGTTTTGGTAGAAGATGAAGTGGTGTTGACATTTGAAAAACTCTTAGATTGGACCACAATCTAGCTACCATTATAACAGTTGGGGAGGTGGATGTAATGAAAGAAGAATTGGCAGTTGTGATGGTACTACTTGAGAAAACACTATTCCTTTGTGTAGAGGAAATGGAAATAGATGAAGTGATTGGTAGAGGAAAAGGAAATGGAAAAGGAATAAATGTAGATGTCTGCAAATGACAGAATGAGGTAATCTCAGTAATAGACGTTTGGGAATCTGATGTAGCATTTTTTGTTCGACAGGATTGAAGTGGAAATTCAAATGGAGAGATGCCAAGTTTTTCACTTTGGGACCGAGTCAAAAGACTAGTTCCATGAAAAATAGAAGTTATACTTCCCTCAAAAACCTCAAATGATTTAGGATTTTCTGTTAACATGGAGACATCTTCCAATTTCTTTATCAAAGCTATAATTTCTGGTGATTCTGGAGTATAATCTGCAAGGATTACCTCAGGAAGTATTCTAGGAAACTTGGGAGGTGATTGTACAACTCCTGATCTAAAAGTAGGAGATTCTAGAGGGGATCTGGAAATTGTAGGAGATTTGGAGGGAAAATGACCCTTGGAATGGCCTTTTGGTTTTGGATTTGAGTTAATTGTCATTCATAGTCTGTAGGCCCTCCTTTTAGCACTAAAAGTGTTGAGGCCTCAAAAATCGATGCATCAACACTGGGGAAAACCACCCGATCCGGACCTTAAGACAACTCCTTTTCCATTTATGTAGTGGCTCCAAGTGGATATAATGGGACCAGTTTCCCAATGAAAGGTGATTGAATGAATGTGTAATGCTTATAGTGGAGTAAAATAGATGGATTTGCATCAATGAATCGAATGGAAAACATATGCATTAATATACTTTATAACCTGACATTGTTTAACATTTATCTAGATGCGACCTATAATGATTTTTCTTAGTAAATGAAAATAGAGATTGCTCAAACACCAATGGAAATGAAAATATTTCAAGATGCTTATTTTGATTAAATATTTAATCAAATTAATGTGTATAACTCATATCACATTTATAATATCAATGCAAATTGCTTAACATGTATTTAAAAACATCAATGGCAGCATGACTGAAATGAATACATGTAACATTGTTCTTTAAATACCATGTAATAAGCAATCTGAAAAGATAAATTCACTATTTGTTTATGAACAAAACAAAGGTACAAAGATAGAAATATCAGATGCATGTTTCTAACCTCATAAAAGAAATAATAGTAGTTTAGTTCTTCTCACAAAGATGATTTTAGGAGTACAGAAATGCAACTTCTCGAAATTCTTTATGAAAATTCCTAAAACTATGTTCCAGTCATTCTATTGAGAAAAGTATGAAAGTACAATAGTGCGAGATTTTGTAAGCCTTTCTTCATAAAATCTAGGACCTTAATTTCATACAACAAGAAAGTTTAAATAGCAAAAAATAATTGAATGTATTGTGCAGAGCATTGAGGGAATTTAAACACATCCTTTTAATAACACTTAAAGGAAAACATATTTTTGGTAGGAAATTATGTATGTGATTTGTTGTCTTCATCGAATTTGTTTGTTCCATTGGATTATATGGATGTTTTTCTGTCTGTTTGAACTGAACTGTCACTTATCAACATAGTTTTCCTCTTCTGTCATGAACCTGAACACGGAAAACAAGAATCAATAAGCTAAAAACAAATGAGACTAATAAGTGAGTTTCATTTGAAAGAAATCACGTTTTGCAGGAAATCAAGATTAAAATGTAGAGCATAATAAATCTCGAACACAGACATCATGGAGAAGAATGTGGAGTGAGGTTTGTGATAAGAGAGCAGACTTTACAGTCTTATCGCAAATTGCAAAATGGACGTTGATGAAAAGGGGAGGCTTAGCGGTTTTTTCGGAAGGGGTTCGAAGTGGTAAGTAGTTTGTGAAGGGGTTAGTTCGAAAGAATAAGGGAGTGACATGTAGATATAGGGTTGGACAGAAAAACCACTTTTTAGATCCCCTCATTTGAGAAACTTAAAATTGAGCGCAGGTTGTCCGAAATATTCTCTGTCATTGATCCAGACAAATTAGATTTGCACCATTTATTTTACACGACAAGTCAGTATTTTTGTATTATCACAATCAGTGTTCGGATCGGAGGCCAAGGAATGGGCAGGACTATGAAAGTTGCAAAGGACCTAGAAGCGAAATTTTATAGATAACTTTTACGTTATGTGTTGGGTCTGATCCTTATATCGCAATCACAATTGTTGGTGTGGAGGACTTAACTTTTTTAGAGATTTTTTGATAGTCAAGGATGCGGGGATTTATGGATTTCATTATATAATCCCATCGGGTCCGGCTATATCACATATCACAATCTGCAGGAGGCAAGACCTTTTGGGATTTGCGATAGCTGCAGACATGGGTTTTATGAATTATGATTAATTTTCCCATCGGGTCTGGGGTGATATCACAATCAAAATGGAGTTGGCAGAGGGGTATTTGCTTTATGGAACTTTTGTGATGCAGGGGAGTGGTGAGTCAGAGTTTATAAATATTTTGACCTTCGAGAATGAAAAAAAAAAACTATGATTATTTAAATAACCCATTATTATTTAATACTCAAGGTTTTTTGAAGCCAAAGTATAGTTTTGGTCTCGAGGGCTATTTAAATTTTGGTTTTTGGATACTCAAGGTTTAATACTTGGGTTTTAATTAAAAAATCATAAGTTATTAAACTTTGATTATGGGATTTTATTAACAATTTTTATGTTGGTTTTCTATGTTTTAATTTTTTAATTTTTTAAGAAATAAAATCAAAGGCTTTTACTTAAAATTAACGGGTTCCTATTTTAATATAATAAATTTCATAGGAGAACACATTGGCAGCATAGCAAATAACTGTGGTAGCCGAGAAGCAGTGGACTGTGATAAAAGACCAATGTATAAGGAGGTCGAAACCTGAAGGAGTACAATGTCATAAAGACAAAAGACTATGAAACAAAGACTGAATAGTGCAAGGGATAGTGACAAGCATATTGAAGGTAATCCTTAGTCAAAGTTTTGTCAAGGGTCTTGGGATTCATCTACTAAACATCTATAAGAAGATATTCAAGGGTTTTACTCTCAAGAGGAGAGGCTTTGCCCTAGCTTGGAGCCAACTTACTGTGTACTTGTTCTACTATTGATCTTATGTTTTGAAAACTGTTTGATGAAATCACTAACATAACGAAGATAAGCATATTGAAGAAGAAAGACAACACAAACATTATCAATAAGTAAAGAAGAATCTCTAAGCCATAACTTGCCCTAGATTCTTCAACAAAGGGGAGGTTAGAGGCATGATTTAGCACATAGGTAGTTAACTTAAGTTAAAGAAACTAAATAGCACCAAAATAGGAAAACTGAAAGGGGATCAAGGGACAACTAAGAGAAAATTTTGGAAACTTATCCTCGGGGGAGAGAAATTGGTATTTTTAAATAAAATAAGAAAATGAAATTCATGAGCACATGGATGAAAACTTGACACTTGGGTAGGTAAATAATAAGGAATATGAGACTTAAGAAATTGTTAATTTTGCATGGAAAGACAAGGCAACATTGGGAAGTCCTATAAAAAGAATACTTAACTAAGAGGGAGGCATACTATGCATGCTAATGTTGGATGATTTCCTAATGCAAAGGTTTATATTGACTGAATAGTTGGGCATTGTTGAGAGTTTGATGAAGTAGAGAATTGTGCTAGAGTGGGAACCTCTTGAGCTTAGTTATGCTCTCTCTACTTTGCTAAGATATTTATTTCCATCTACAAGTTGATTATAGTTCATGGGTACACAGCAAAGGAGAGTGCGTAAGGAATAGTTAGGGAGGTTCACCAATGAGTCGGAAATGTTCATCTAAGCATGGAATTTTGACAAGTATGAGAACTCAAGATCGAGACATTATATAATTGGAAGAAAAACTTGGAGTTGCTTCTTTAGTATTTGATACTATAAAGTATTTTAGTTTATATATTTCAGATACAATGTAAATAAATTGTGGAAATTTCCCTTTAATATTCAATTGATAGAGATTCCAACTCTATTTATAAATCTTTGCAAATGGGATTAATCTTTTGGAACAATATCACATGTTTTTGACCAACTATTTTACGAAACTAATATGTCTTTAAAAAGAACAATGCATAGTCCACATATTCTTGGATAGATGGTGATTGTGTGCATTGTTAAAGCACTCCTAGATATTAAGTCATAGGTTCAATTCCCAACCCTATTCTTGGTTGGACATGACAATGATGTAGCTTCATTGTTGCTAAACTTACCAAAAAAGCTAACAATACATAGAAAAATATATTTGTTATTATACTATCTATTATATAAAAATTGATTATATTTATTTGGTCATCTAAAATATTTTAACAACAAAAATATAATTGTTTGAAGATCAAATTGAATTAAAATATAAATGATTATATTTATTAATATGATATTATTAAATATTAAAATGTTAAAAATAAATTATTAATTTAATTTTGTAATGGCTAGCTTATATTAATTGAATGTATATGAACAACTTTCAAATATAATACCTCATAAAATAATCTTAGGTAAGTAGTGTTATCAAACATTTACACAAATTGGTTATCCTATCCTGACATGGAATAAAAATTCTTAGGACCAAAATTTTAACAGTTACTGTTAGTTTCATTCCTAAACATCATAATCAAACAAATGTGGTTAAGCTGAGTATACTATTAACTTTTTATTTTATTTTATTTGTATGTGAATTACCTAAACCTCATAATCAAACCATGTGGTTAAGATGAGTATACTAATGACTTATTTAGCAGCATGTGAATTACCTATATAAGATGTAATGTATATAACCATTGGTTAAAACTGGTGTCATTATTATATAATCTCTAGAAATTGTTTAATATCAAATCGAAATATTCCTTGGATTTAATAGCAAAATAAGTTTGCAGGAGATACAACACAATTGTCAACAGAATGTTCTTATAACTTCAACAACTCTATGTATTTAAAATTTAACTATCATGGTTGTGATCCATCATCATGGTGTGTAGATGATATTTCTTTTGGTGGAGAAATATCCGATAGAGAATACATCTCGTATTAGTCTTAATTAACCTTAGAATTATAGTTCAATGATTTTATCTATAGATTTAAACACTGAAAGTATTCTTCTACTCAAGATTTCCAGTACCCAATAAATCTAAGGTCACAAGACGAATAGACCCTGATCTTGTCCATCTCTGGTAGATTAAACTACATTTTTGTAATAATCGAGTTTCGGGTGAGCATAATAGGGTTATTATACACTATAATTATGAATTAAAAATTTGTATTTATAAAATTATTGAGTTTAGAGATTTATTTTATAGTTTAGTGGGAAAGTAATGTGTAAATATGTTTGTCTAAATATTTAATTATTTTTTATATGACCTAATATAATTTCATGTAAAGTAATTAGAA